>JASKGO010003124.1:0-11359 GCA_030556065.1 Holobus sp. GC000080 | reverse complement strand
TTTTGACAGTTTCAAGGGCAGACTAGCGTCTATATATATAGCCTAGAATTTAAGCTTCATAAGTTGCCTAGTTTAGAAATTAGCAGGGGGGGGTACTACTTAAATGATCGCACTGTATAGAGTGGTGGGTTTCCTGTCGGTAATTGATTCTTTTTCGACTTGCTCTAAAGGCAATTATTACAATTTACCGCCACTAATGAGTTTTTTAGCACGCAATCGATACCTATCTATAGTACTATATGCGTATACGTGTGAATTTATTATTGTCGTCTATATCTTTTATTTTGACGAAGATCAAGAAGTGAAATCGATTTCGGTTCGATTTCTTTCTTTCGTTGGTTGGTCGCAGCAGACCAAAGAATCCCATTGTGCATTACTAATATATAAACGTAGAAAACAGAGGCAATTTTCTGTTTGGCTAAGCAGCATTAGTCGCGCCTTGCATTGCTTACTCACTTCGCGGAATTGCCAACTTTTTTCAACGCTCTTCAATCTGCTGCTGTTGCTGCTGCTGCTGTGCGATTGTGGAAATTTTCATTTTCGCACCTAAACTGTGACAAATTACGCGCGCAATTATTGCAAAGCGATCGGACGCGATTTTCTGTTTTCACAACTGCGCGCCAATTATTATCTCTTTTGACATCGTTATTTCTTTTCTTCTTACAGGATATTTCCTATGCTATTCTGATTTTGATATTTATAATCCCCATCTTATCATTTTTCTCCGGTATATAAATGAAAGAAATCCTTCTGAGGTTGTCGACAAAGACACGAGATGGCATTTTATTTAATAACTTTCTTAAACACATTGACAAAATAATATACTCGTATACAGGATGGCCATTTTGTCAATTCTTTTGCTGGTAACTTTTACAGTTCTAAAGATTAAAATTCAATGAGCAAAAAATGGGCAGAATTTTATAACCAACTTAAATCCTTTTTTCCAAATCGGATATCTCTTCTGGTTCCCGAATTATCCCAAAAATACTGAATGTCGCCGATTTTTTTTGATATTTTTTATCTAGGAAAACAATTTAATTTAGGAAAAAAGTAATAATTATTTCTACTAGATATTTTTAAATACTATTGAACTAATTTAAAAAAAAAATCTATGGATTGAATTTTGAAATATAAAAACTTTTTTTTTATGGAAATCATAGTTAAATTATCCATATACGGCTTGAAAAAAAGGTCACCCTGTATATAGAGAAATGCAGTAAAAAAAACTTATTAATTACTAATTCGTTATATTTCAACCACTTTTTTTTTCGCATTTATAAGCTAGAGTTTTAAAATTCTTACAAAAAAAATATTGAATGATTTTAGCAGTAAAAGCAAAATATTCCGTATAGAAAGCAGCAATTACCCTGTATAATCAACTGAATAATGGTCCGAGATTTATCTGTGAATTGGCGAACTGGCGAGAATTTTGCATGCGCAGAGTTTAATTATAAAACGAACATGTGAGAGTTATGTTTTCTTCCGCATTAGAGGAGAGAAGTATTTGCACAGTGGATTCTTTCGCTGCTTGTTCGGCCTCAGGAATGCCGTATAATTGAATTATAATTCGCCGGTGTAATTAACGCTGTTGCTATTTACGTGCATCATTACTATGTTGGTGCGCTGCTGATAAATCTGGCTAAGGAACACTTTGCATTCCGCGTATTCCCTCGACTAGAACCAATAAACAATCTATTCTATACGTGCCTAATTAGCGGACCTGGGGTGATGTCTTATTCTGCGTGCGTGCTCCACGTGTGCACTACTAGTATACTTCAAATCAAACAACCCACGCACGGAAAATCTTCTCCGGCGGCTTTGCTCTCTTCTTCTACTTCTTCCACTCACTACTTCTTTCTTACTTACTTCTTCTATCAACTGTGGCGACCTTAAAAAAATCGTTCGAATCGTTTGCCTATTAAATGGTATTATCAACCGTTTTATTTGTCACTCTTGAATTTATTAATAATGTTTTAGTGATTTTTATGTGATTCTTAGTGCAATTAGTGTCACCAGTGTTTGGATAACAAGCAGTAATTTAGTTTTTTTTTTACCGTCAATAGTGTTTCATTTAAATATAAATGACTGTTTTGAATTTTTATTAAAATTTCATTATTAATTTTTAATTTGTGTCATTTATTTATGCAAAAAGGTTTTTTATTAAATATTGAATAGTTTTGTATATTTTATTCGATGGATTGGTCGTTTTTAGCATTTTTTTCTTTAAACAAAAAATAATAAAAAGTTGTTTTGGCTTTAAACATTAAACAATTAAAATGAAATAATTTTATTTTTACATGTAATTCTTTAGCAGAACACTATATTTTCGTAGCAATATGATTGCCGTGAAATGGTTCCCAATTATTTTCTTATTATTTCAAAAACCAAGCAAACTGCTTTAAATTTATTAAATCAAATAGATTCTGTTTAAACAAATAATGCCCTCTTTTCTAAATCTAATCATTTTCAGAAAATTAATTGTTAGAAATCATCGCTTTTTAATTATTTCGGGACAATTGGAGAACCAAGAAACCAAAATAATATCTGCCTTTAAAAAGTTGTTTCCCATGTACAATATGAGTATTGTTTGGGGAAAAGGATGTTATTTTACTGCTAAGAAAGAGGAACATTTTTGTCTCAATATAGCTTATAAAGTGACATAATTTAACAATTTATTTTTGAAAAAAAAAAAAATATATGAATGAGTAAAATGAGTATTAAGATTAGTTGACGCTTTCTATTTCTTCAAAATCAACATCTAACAAATTGTTTATCTCATCCAGAACTAATTCTATCGCATTGGCATGACATTACAAATATTTGTTCGTGTTTTTTGGGACAATTTAGCCTTCCTGTTGGGAAAAACAGTGTACCACACATACAAACGCAAACGCATTTTTAACCGAAATAACACGACGCAAAAAAAAAAATAACAAAGAGTGCATTTGTTTGATTATTTTTTACGATTCTTGTGCACACTCGCTTAGATGGATACTTATATAATACATCTCGAAAGAAAACTTTTTTATTGCCGTATAGGTTGGCCGTAAAATCGTGCTCAATTAAAAAAGTTTTCCAATTCAAATTCACGTGTCTCTTTTATATTACTACTACTACCACCACTACACACACAATGGCAGTGGCACACCGAAACGCAGCGCGAGGAGAAAGAATAAGGAAGGCGATGAAGAGGAGGCGGCAAGACGGCGTTGCGTTACCATCAGATTTAAGGGGTTTTCGCCACTGTAGACACACAAACAAGAATTAAAGTCATAACGTGCGCATAAAAATTGCACATATCGTACAATATAAACGTGTCTGCACTGCAAACATGCGCCAGAGATCTCTTTTTCTAACCTATCCAAAGATCACCGATGACTTTGTATCCTACAGTTGGTTAATTACATGGAATAACAATAAGTAAAAAGGATGTCGTTTTACTGCGCCGGCCGTTGGCACAAATAAATTGTTTCTCGTGAGATATTGGGTTGTTTGGGGGGGCTGCTTTCGGGATGCTGGTGTGACCATAGATACGATCGGGAAATTCTCTTGCGAGCTTATCGGAATTTCAATTGAATCCCGTAGTTATAAAGACATCGCATTGTGGAACAAGAGCTACTAATTAGATAACAAGTAGAAAGTTTTCGGGAGGGGATATCTACTCCCTCTCTCTCTCTCTCTCGTCAGCAACTTGAGGGTCTCTTCTCACTTCCACGTTCTTTCCAGTCGACGAAGTAAAGGGTTAAGTTCCATTTGGGACGAGGGCGAATCACTGTATCGGCATTACATGTCTATCTATTATAGTGCTCGTAGTCCTTTTTGGAAATAGTGGACCGGCAGCAATTTCTGCTGCTGTTTAGAGGAAACCTGTGCTACTAACTGGATTACCCTCTAATAGCGGATAACCGCACTTACGACTTTTGCTCCTTTTAACCAACACTATCTGCACTTCACCTTCAACTAGGATTCCCTTGAAATATTCTAATTTTATCTGCAATTGGCTTCCTTAAGTGAGTTGCACTTGTTATCCGAAATATCAAGTTTAAAGAATTAAAATTATTGTTTGACAAATTGGCTAATCCATAAAAAAAATCTCATTGATTAATTGATTATCTTTACTACTAACAAATTTTGTCAACTTCTAATTGTAAGAACAATAGATTTAAATCAACAATCAAGTTACATCAATCAAACAAATTGGGTAAAAATAAAAACATTAAAAAAATAATAATTAACATATAAATAAATCAATGAAACATTTGCAGTAAATGTAGCTGCTGAATTTGAGGTGTTTCTGGAGAATTTTTAACCTTTTAGAAACATTTTAAAGAAATGAGACAATTTAGAAAGATGATGTTGTGTACATAAACAGCGCCCCCTAGAATATAATAGTTTAGAGGAAGATTAGTAAGTTGTATAAGTGTGTTTTTAGGGTACATTATTTATCCCTACCCCTGCTGGTTTCATAAAAACACGCTGCCGGTAATGGGGTTGCTCCGATCCCCTAGACCGGAGAGCTACAAGTCTCACAATTCACAAATTGCTTTTCGATATCGGCAGCGCGCGTTCGTTCCGTTCCCTCCGTGCATTTGTGCTGTTGCTGCTGTGCTGTGCCGTTCTCTTCTCTTACTTTCGGTGGTTCCTTTTTACACGTGCTTCCCTTATCTAAGTGTCGGTATTTTGTGCAATAAAAACACTCGATTAGATCTAATCTTTTCGGTTTTTGTTCGGCGGTTCTGTGTTCTGTGTGTGCTCAGTCCCAGCCAGTGAACCCCACAATTACGATTTGTAAATAGGTGTACCACCGACTCCACAATACGTGTTTTTATCATATATATTGCGGATTATTTGACTTTGGAGGTAAAATGTTTTAATTTTTCCGTTTTTTTTTTCCTGGCATTCTTGCGTATAGATTTTTGGAGCCGTGGTTGGTAATAGAGGGATAATAATAATATTTGTACTGAATAGGCTCTCTCGGCATGGTGTATCTTCGACTTCTTGGAATTTTAGGACAACCACCACCTGCTATTCGAGTTTTTACGGCTCTTCGAGAGCCCCGAAAAGTTCGCCTCTATTTACTCATAACGCCAACCAAATAAACAATTTTTCGAACTCTGGTGTCGTGCTTTTTAAAATGCAATTACCCCCGCCAACGTGCCAGTATAATTACTGGGCCGAAAAAAAAAATCGCTATCGGTCCACCCCACTCAATAAAATAGCCATCTACCCCTAAATGCAATAATTTGGGCTCACCCTCCCCCTTCTTTATGTAACAACTCTCTTGGTCGTTTTCCCCTCCCGGTCGCAGATATCATCATAACAGATTGTGTGTGCGCTTGCTTTTTTCATTGTTCCGATTATAATTTGCCAACATAATTTATGTTATTTAATAACAAAAATCTGGGGAAATTTAAATCGTCTACTGCGATTGCAATTAGCTCGTTTCCAGTTTAATTGTGTATAAAACTGTAAATCATACGGAACAGCAGAGTGTTCCGAAGAAAAAAGACTCTCCCCTGATCAACCAGAAAGCAATAATGCAAGTGTGTTTTGATTCAATTAGCGATCCGAAGCGCGGCATTTACCTGTAAAATGCGCATTGCGAAATTTTTCTCGCGCGTTTTGCATCAAGCGCTAATTTGTTTAAGCGGCGTACAGAGTTCACGTGTGAAATTTGATTAGGGGCCGCTACGCGAAAGAATATTAGCTACGAAATAAAAGTCCGAATTAGAAAAAACAACGGCTGGATAATAATTAACGGTCGTAGGAGCGAGCGCACCCTTCGACTCGCCAGTCTAGCTGGCGGCCCCCTTTGCCCCCCCTTCGCCGCCCACCCGCTCCATCGCTCCGCTCCGGCCTTCCCTCTTCGGCACCCTCCGGCCTCAAATCTAACATAGGCGTTCATTAACGTAATACTAGTGTCCCGTGTTAATTAATTAAATTTACTATTTAGGTGCGCAATTTATTAAATGGATGACGACTATAAATGTGCTTGTATATCAGCGTAAAACATCGTTTCTCTAATTAATTAGTTAATTAATTTAGTGGGTATTTATTGTGAGCTAAAAGATTGTTTGGTTTTGGTGTAAAGTGAGTTAAGGAAAGAGAGTCGCGCGCTCGCTCGCTCGCTCGCTTCTTCTTCTTGTAAGACGGCGCACGGCACACGCTCGATAATGTAATTAGGGCAAAACCGCGGGCGAAATTAAACGAGAATACGAATGTAATTAGAATAGGAAGAGACGGGGTTGGGGGCGCACTCGACGTATAAAAGGGATGAACCCTTGCAGCAAACGTGCCGCGTTCAAAGGTGTTTAAAAGCGCCACCAAAATGCTTCTTTTTTCACTTTTTTCTACTCTTCTTTTCTTTTTTTTTTTTTTTTTCATCTCTTCGCCTGTCTTCCTTCTCCTTTGCCTTTGGTGTGTGTGTGTGTGTGGGTGTGTGTGTGTGTGTGTGTGTGTGTGTGTGTGTGTGTGTGTGTGCGTGTGTGCGGATTGGTGGATTAGAGGTAGACTCATCAGTTACTGTGCGTTATCCCTTAAAGGATAAAGAAGAATATTTACGGAATGTCTATTGTCTTCCGTCTTCTTAATGCAAAGGTTTCCACATTGGTGTTATTTTGTCGTTGGTTGCTTTCTTTTCTTAATTAATCAACTAATTCAAGATGATGAACATACCAAAAATGCTTTCAAATTTTGTTTGTTTAAACATTTCACTTGCATCAACATGCAATAATAGTTGTGATTACTTCAGAATGATTAGATGTAGTTGAATTATTTATGAATTCTTAAATTTAGAGAACTTTCAGCATATTTACGTTATTAGTAATAACTTCCGATGATAAAAATTGTCTTTCTCACTAGATTAGAATATATAAAATAACAAAAAATAATAATTCACGACATATTCATATTTTCAATACACTAAAATATATTTTTAAAGTATTTTAAAGAATTCATGATTAATAGTTTAATTAGATATTTTAATTTTTGTAATAATAATCAAATTTTAACAAAATATTTCCACATTTATCATCACTTCAGATGATTAAAATGAAAATGAAATCTAATTTGGAATGCACTGTTTAAAGATAACAAAGCTATCAACAGTTTCAAAAACCGGAAGTGGAATAATATAAATCAAATATTTTACTGGAATTATATAAAATTTAGTTAAAGATGCAACCGATGGCAAAAGAATTAAATTTCTAATCCTTACCATTTACCCAAAAATAGACTATTTTGAAAAAATGATCCAAACGGTTCAATTTAACAATTTTTGTAATTAAAAGTGGAAATAAATTTTACTACTGCCAACTCTTCAGAGATTTCGAAATTCCCAATGTGTATGCAGACATTGGATTACTTGAAGCTACAAAAACAAGTAAATACCATTAGCGATTCCTAGGAGAATTGAAGCTTTTACAAGTTACTAATAAATGCCTACAATATAAATTAAAGTATCTAATATTGTCACAGATCTATTTGGAGCAAGTTTACAAGAATTATCTATTTTGTGCCCTTCCTTATTTACACTTTCTACGATCGCATCGATCGTGTTTTTAGACCGTTGGCGCACTAAACTTTGGATAAATACGGCGGTGGAAAAGTTTTGTAATTGAAAAGGAAATTTTAATCGAACTGACGAACGAACATTAATAGAGAGATACATATTCGTAACGGCAACCATTGGAAATCGCGTTTTAATCTTCGAAAATTGTGGCTCGCATCGGAATCGAAATCCGTGTTCCGTCTGGCTGTGTGTGCATAATGCGAACGCGAGGCGTCTCTTTAATCTTTTTAATTGAAGAGTTCGCGCAGCATATAAGTTTTACGAGCGCACTTTTACATTTTGTAACTTTCTACGAATTAATCACAAATTTTCGTTGCCTCCAGATATTTCTCTACATCTAGTAGGTATAACGATACTCTGCGCTTGTTTTACGGTTCGCCAATCAGTAGCCCACTAATTTATTTTCATCGGGGGGGGGGACAAAAATAATTAATTGGGCGCGACCGCAATATTTAATTCTTCGAAAACACCCAATTAGCAACGTTTACAATACTTAATGATTTTATTTATTTAATAACTTTGATTTGTACTGTTTGGAAAGGCTACAGAATTTCTTTTTTTTTTTTCAACTTTATGTTTAGTTTTCAAAAGTATATATTACTCAAAAAAATAAAAAATTACAAATAATACATTGCTATAAAAACTTTGATTAGAAATTAATAATCAAAAAGTAACATTTATGGCTTTGGCAATATAAATAAATATGGATTAATTGGTGAAATTAATGCGGCCAACTGCTTGAACCTGATTTCTTTAATGATTACTTTTATTTTTCAATTTAGCCAACCAAATTATTAGTTAAAAGTTAAAATTATATTTCGTTTAAAAATGTTGAAAACTTATCAGGGAAAAATTTTGCGAACAACTAATTTTTATTATAATCCTGCAGATAAAATTACAATTTATGGCATTCGCAATTTAAATTTCTGTTTTTGTAAAATCAATGACGTTTTTCCAATTTTAATTTCAAAATTTTTATACATGAAGTTAAAAAAGTTCCATCATTATCTTTAATTATATAATTTGAACTGTAATACTTGCAACCCGCAATCGTTTTTTAAAAATAATTAACTGATAGCCTACCGATTGATTAATTATTATTATCATCAAGTAAAGTTAAAAATAACTTTTTCTGCTTATCAAAGTGCAACATTGAGGTCAATGATTGCAGCACTTACATTTTGCCAACAAGTAAAAAGGCCCCAATTGCCATTTAATCTATTAAGCGTTAACTAATCCAAGTTAACACCAAGCACAATACGCCCACCCACTATCGGCCTTGACAATGTACACAGGCAGGCAGAAAGCGGAAAACATTTTGAAACCGTTGTTTTTCCGTCTGTTCTTTATTTGTTCTTACTGACTAAACATATTTGCGGCAAACAGGTAGAACGATGTACAGACACGTTAAAAAAAAAAGTCGAACAAAATTAACGGTGAATAACTGTAGTTTGAAACTTACCTGGAGTCAAATTTGGTTCCATCGGCCAATGTGCCGGTATAGTGCATGGTCAACATATCGCCGTTTTTGCTTTTCACTTCGCAGCCTTCGGGCACGTTGATCACATCAATTTTCAGTTCGTCCTTTTTGTCCGTACAATGGACCATCTGCAGGACCGCGCAGACCATCAACACAACGACGTACTTGCTTAACATTTTTGTTTTTTGGAGTTCCAGGGAGAGCCCGAAGCGCGAGACACCAACTTTTCAACTGCTGGCACGTTGAACTTGCTCGAAGTGGCCACCGTGTGCTTATTGCTTCTGCCACATACACACACTACCAGTCGACCGTCCCACTTCAACGTGGAGGTCTGGAGAAGGAATGCTCATGACGAAGCCACAGGTCGGAGACGCGCGCACACTCACTGCACGTGATTGTACTGATCATATACAGGACTTCCGAAAAGTTTTTATCAATTAAGTCACTTTGTTCAAGGTTTTTCAGATAGATGTCTTGAATGGAGAAAAGTTCCTTTTTGGGTAGTTTGTTTTTGGGTTCTTCATTTCAAGTTATTTTTGTAAAAATTAAATGTTAAACAATCAAGAAATGATTTTTTATTTGTAAGATTTCAAGAAAACAAATTCTGAAAAGTTTGTTTCAATTAAGTCACTTAATTCAAGGCTTTTCAGATGTCTGGTGAAAAAAAAGCATAAGACGCCTAGTCAAAAAGTTTATTTTTGGGAAGCCTGTAAAGTTTTTTTTAGGTTCTTCATTTAAAGTTATTTTTGTAAAAAAAATGATGTTAAACAAGCAATGGATGATTTTTGGGTAAGATTTTTAGAAAACAATAATTGGAAGATTTCAAAATCACTTAGTTCAAATTTTGTGGAAAATTTTTAACTCCACTGAATTAATTTCTAGATGAATTTTCTAATTTCTAAATTCGTAATGTCAATCTAAACTCCCTCTGTCCAAAATTAAGGTTTACATTTCTGAACATCTTTGATTAACTTAATTAAACTTAAGGGGTTTAATTTTTTCTTCTTGGAAAACAATTCAATATCTAATATTTCCGCAGTCTGTGCTCAAATCAAATTTTAAATTTTAAACAATTTGGAACAACATCAATTTGGATAGGTAGAATCAATTAAAATTATAAATCCCATTAATCAATACTATCCATTGAATAAAAAAATGGGATTGATAACATCCAAGTCACTTAATGAAATAATTTTTTTTGTTTTTCATAAAAAAAAAAGTTTGTTGAAAAATGTACTTTCCCAAGTTTAAAATAAAAAGTTTAAATCATCAAAACCAAAACCTTAAGCAAAAGTGATGACCTTTCATAATTTCAAAGTTAAATGCGTACTTGTACCTGCTACCTATATATATACAAATTAATCAACGAATTAAACTTGATTACTCAATGTTCATAAATCTATTGGATAATGCATGATGGGTAGTACTTGGAAAATATGAAGGAAGCAGACGCGTCTTTCATTAAATCGTCAGTATAGTATAATGATGTTCAAACACTTTCTACAGTTGTTAGTTGTTAGAGAGCATTAATCGCAAACTTTCTCTTTTACTCGTGCTAAATTATTCCATCAAAGACACTCCAAACTTTATTAAAAATATCAATCCTTAAATTAAACATTAAAAAATGCGAAAGTTTTCTGCAACTTTACTGCAATAATCATAACGTATATAAAGAAACCCTATATATATGCGTTTCGGAATATATAGTATATAAAAAAGAAACGTCTTGGAAGGCAAAATAAGAAAGTTGTGCATTAAGTAAATAAATCAGTAGCCGAACCAAACATTAGTTTGTTTTAATGTCGACTCGAGAGGTGTATTATATATCGCTATGAAGATATTAAGATTGGAAAACAATGCGGGCTGTTAGAAAGTTAATTGCGAAAAATATGGCTGGCCTGCGCACATAATTAATCCAATTTACGTGTGCTAATAATCTCATCCATTTTCATAAATGAAATTACTATTCCTCTAATTATCAAGAAACAATTAATCGTTGAATTGTCCATTGCACGCACACGTTGCACCAAACGCGCGCGCTCTTCAATTATTATCTATTATAAATTTATATACGTGTAACTGTATTAATCTACAATAATTAACAAGTTAATTGGAGCATTGTCCGATGCATTTGCAAAACAAAGTAAGACTGATTTTGACAGCCGCATTCACCGAGGTATTAATTTGTTAATCATTGATTAGCGCCTTTGTGTAGTTGATAAATGTGTTTATCTTAGATAATAGCAAATAAAAATTTTGCTGCATTTTTCGTCACTGATAAGGGAATTCTTTTTTTTTTTGATAAAAGT
>JASKGO010003120.1:0-38397 GCA_030556065.1 Holobus sp. GC000080 | reverse complement strand
TATAGTAGCCAATGCGCGAGTAACTCTAAGTGCAAAGTTGAATTTGTCGGGTTTTGAAGCTACTTTTGAGTAAGAATTAGTGAATTTTACTAATTTCTAGTGAAGTGTTTTCTCAGTGTGGAAAATTAAATTGAACGAAAGCAAGCGATTTTACAAAGCACGCCTTTATGGGCACTGTATGTGAAGGCGCCGGGAAAAAAGTTTTCACTTTTCTTTCCAATAAATCAAATATTTATTAATACAGTTTTAAGAGAATATTTGCTAATATATACAACAATAAATGTGAAATGTTTATTGACAAAACAAAAATAAACAACAAACAGTAGAGTTTTTATATTAAATGTTTTTTTTTAATATGGATTATTTATGATTCTATTGGAAATATTTGTTTTGTTTAATACTATTATACTATTTTAATAATTAATAAATTCGTGACTTTTGCAATTTATTTTCCAAAAAACAATTTTAAACTTTAAAATATAAAAGATATATCACTCCACTATGCCAAAGCGAATAAATTTTCTCACCCTCATCTTTTTTTTTCATGTTCTACCCTAACTAATACTTTAAACGGCTATTCGTTACATTTATTATTTGCGCATCTTTCCTGCCTTTACAACGCGTGAAATAAAAAAAAAAATTCAAATGCATTTCACTTTAAAAACATATATGTATGTCGACAAAATGAGCATAAGCATGAAAGTTTTAAATAAAAAAATGTATGTTAATAGAAATTTAGCAGTAGGTATATTTAATAAATACGGCAGCTTTCGTAATGGGCTATAAAAGCGGCCGCGCACAAACAAGCACCGCAAGAACTTAAAGGCACGAAATGAAGCGGTAGAGATAAGCGCGCGGAGTACACAACTGGAAGATGACCAATAAGTCCGAACAACACGGACATTAGATTTAATTTGTCGGGCACGGCAACCGACACAAACACACAGAAACACACACACAGTCACAGGCAGGATTATAAATATATTCGATTCATAATAAATCTGCGAGCGGTGCCGTAATAAATCTTTCGAGAAGTCTCTCTCCTTCTCCGTACCCTCTCGGGGCGGCCAAAGTTTCCGTTTAATAGAATCTCTCTCGACTCGCAGAGAGAGATTATATTTTCTATATATCTGCCGCAGTATATAGCAGCGGGAGAGGCGAGGAGTCCACCGAGTCCTTATAGGTATTATATTTTGTTTAGTCTAATCTGGCGTAGAAGGAAGACGCACTTCAAAGCTTACGAATATGAAGCAATCAGAATCAAATGTGGGTTCGTTTCAGTAAATAGGCGATCCGGGGCCCTTTCTCTCTATACATGCGCTCGCTCCGTCCCCCATTCTGTACTGCTGCTCTGCCGATAGTGTTTTCTCGGTTTCGCCCGTGGACTTCGAATGTAGTGAAGCTGTAGTTGTAGTATCTATCGGGATGTGTGCTTGTGCATGTGTATCGATAACGCATACACCCACACACACACACACATACACACACACACTAGCAAGGGTGAAAACAGGGAGGAATCGATATCTAGCAAACGAGTCCCTAACGGTTGCGATTCTTGTCACAAATAACACAAAATAGAGAAGATTCGATGTGCGACTCCGTCCACTCAAAGACTACTAATCTCGAGACATACAAATTTCTGAGTCGTCCTCGTTCGAGATCCCTAATGCAATTGGATCTTTTTTTTCTCTGTTCATTTCTGAGGCTTTTCCGATCGTCATTATTATTTGCTAATATTCTTTTATTTGTATGTGTTAATGAGAATTTTTTGAATTAGTTTGGAGATAACTTTTTTTTGCTTTTGTATAGACTATTTTTAATTTTGTATCGTTTTAATTTAACATAACTCAAAAACGATTTCGGCAATTAAAATTTGCTGCATAGGGATCAAAATGGATTTTACTGAATAAAATTTATTTGACTTTACGAATTAAGCTTGAAAATTAACTTTGAAATTTCAACTATAATATTTTTATTGTAAATTGTTATTACAAATTTGATTATTATTTTCAAATTTATTTTCGAAAAAATTGTCCAATAAAAATGTTATTAGTTTATTTTCAATTTTGCTCATTAATTTTTAAACTTTATTAGTCCGTAATTATTTTTTTCAATTTCGTTATAACTATTATCATAACAGAAATATAATTATATATTTAAAAAATATATAGATCTCTTGACCTTATTTGAATATTTTAACAAAATAATTTAATAATGATTTTACGAAACAAATTTCTTTACCAATTTTCAATTTGTAACAACATGCTTCATGATCTCCGTTAATAAACGGACAATAAACATACAATAAACAATAGTAATTAGTTTTCCTATCAAATATTACCACTTATGCTCTAAAAAATGATCAAATTTTCTAAAAAGGAAAACTCAAAAACAAAACGAGAGTAAATCAACGGATAGAATACATAGAGGAAATGGAAAACTCATTAATACGATTGTGAAGGCCATAAACGAAATGCGTGGTCGGAAAAGTTACGAGCGAATTAAGCTAACTATTATTATCTCTAAACGTTGATCACCGCAACATAGTGGTTGCTAATGACTATATTGTGCTAGCCCCAGACGGAGGCGGCTGCACACCCAAAGACTACCACACTCTATTACGCCATCAGAGAATCTCCCAAAAGGGGAAAAAATGCCAATAGCAGCCAAACGGAAGAAAAGTAAATGTATATAAAAGCGGCGATATTTGTTTGTGCAATCGGATAAACCATTACCGTAATAGCATCAGATAATTAATAATATCGAAGGTGGAAAGCAGCGGCGGCATAACGCGAACGGATAGAAATGCTACAGGGGTGTCCCGCTCCGTGTTATAAATCAGATGCAATTTGTGGTCACTAGAGCGTGTCGCCACAATTACCCAGAGCGTAAGATTTATTGGTAATAACTTGTGGCATAACTGATACACACTGAGTGTGGTCATAATTAAAACTGAGAGTTTAAAGTCTTTTTGCGTTGATTAATGACGCGCCCCTGTTGTGGCTGATTCTGCTGATGCAGGTAAATCCCCACCGCAAACAGCGCCGCCGCCGCCGCCACTCTACTCGATCCGCTCCGTGCTCCGTTCGCCGCCACTATACTATGCCGTTCGTTCCCTGTGCTGCACTAATTATTATTCGTTTATTAGGCAACGTTTATTCGCGCGTCAATCTATACTGAGGGTCGACGTGACCTATCAACCATCTGACCCAAGGGGATGCGTCCCTCGTTAGATGCTTGTTCGATAAAAATACTCTTGCTTGTAGGTTTTCTATTTTTTGCCTGTCCTGTTTTTGTTCGCTCCTTACAGCGTGAATGTTTAAAAACTTCCTTCCGGTGTGTTCTCCCGATGCACTTTATTTTATTTTTGAATGGATGCTTGTAGGTACTTCGAAATCTGCAAATTTAATTGTTATTATTACTATTATTGCAAGGGGTGGGTAAAGGTGTAGTGGATGGATGAAAATGGAAACGTAAAAAAGCAAATCCATCCTTATCAAGATGTAGTCGGGTAATCAGAACGATGCAGACGTTAATATAAAGCTATTACTATTCTATGGCTCCCTTCATTTAAGAGGACGCTTTTTAAATACCCGCCGCCACCGTTGCGATGTGCTTTTCGGGTCATAATTTCGGAGATTTTCAGGCACTGCCTCTCCGAAACGAAATTAAATGCTTACAAGAATTGCTTCTTTTATATTTTATGCGTTTTAAAATTTGCAGCAAATAGTCTGTATCTTTTTTTTTGTACGAGGGCTTACTTACGCACTTTTAGGGTGCGTATTTTAATTGTTTTTTTTTTTATTATGGTAAATTTATTTTTTCTTTTAGTTTGTTTAATAATTTCATTAAATATACAATAAAATTGTACCTAGCTATGAATTATAGCATGTGAAGGCGCCGGTAACAAATACAAAAACAATTAGAAGGATTTATTTGTTAAATTGAAAATAGAACATTTTTTCTTGGGTTTCTTTTTAAACTTATTAATAGGAATTTTGCTGTCATATAAGCTATTTTTAATTTTTGTTTTTGTTTCTATTACTGTAGTGTAATAATATTACTTGAATCACCTGAATAAAAAAATTAGTTAACACTAATCTTTAAAAAGTGTATAATTTCTCCAATAAAATTAGACGATTATTTTAATTAACCATAAAATTAATGTACCCGAATTAAGGATTTCTAATAAAATAGATTTACTAAAAATTCTTCTGAAAATGTATTCATTTCAATCGCTCCCATAAATTTGGACGATTTATTGAGATTTTTTTTAACATTTGGTAAATCACTGAATTAATAATTACTTTCACCTTTGTTTTTTTTAATCAACATTTCAGTCATTATTTATTTATTCTTACTTGTAATATTTTCCATTTTTAATTTTCATGGTGAACTTTCTTTGTTTAATGGCAAGAAATTTGATATTGCTGCGTCAAAGAAAAAGAAGAAATGAAAGGGATCTGCTACTTTTTGTTATCATCCTGTATATTATTATTATTAATAAGGTATACGATATGAAAGGAAAACGAAAACCAAAGTGGCTTTCTGTTATGAGAGTGATGCGAAGGCGCTGGCCAATGCTACAGATTACATCAGATCGATTTGTATGCCGAAAAAAATAAAACAATAATATTAATGAGATTAAGCATCGATGCATGTAGGTAGAGAAAGAGAGATTCCATTTCCCAAATAAAATACAAATGGCCGAATTTACTTAGTAAATCAATTACTTTTTTTTTCGACCCCGTCTCCTCTGCGCGCTCCGTGGGCCATTCGTTGAGCCGAAGGAACCGAGTGACCGCTTGCAGGACAATAAATCGTTTAATAGTGGTCCGCAAAAAGCGTCTCGGCCGTTTTATTGGCATATTTATGAAGTACGAGAGGGATAAAAAGAGCAGCACTGCGGATTGAAATGGAAGCCAATATGGATTGACCGACAATATACATATCGAGCACATGTCAGGGAAATAAATAATGCCAATATCTTCGGGGGTTTTCAAATGCTGCTTCTGCTCTTGTCTACTGCTGCATAGGCATAACTCGCACAGATCACGTACCATCGAACCACCGCACCTTAGCTTCTTATTCTTCTTCTTCCTCGTCTTCTTCTGACAAACGAAACGCGTACCGGTGAATGCTTTGCATTGCATGAGCGATATACGTAATACAGAAAAGACTTGTTATAAAGCTATTCAGTTCTTGTTACGGTTTATCACGGTTCGTTTTATTTTATTTCTACCACCACGCTCACCCTCATCATGCAAACTATCGCGGCGCGTTCGGAATTTATTTTATCGCCCACTTTTAATGCCATCAATGATCTTCTGCTTCTGTCTTTTTAATGCCGCAAGTGAAGACTCCTTGGGGTTTCGGCCAAAATTTTTTGTTGCTTTTAATACCTCTATTAATGCTATGGTAATATGGGACAATTTTATTGTACATTAAGCAAAAAATTTTAAATTAAACTTCGAGTAGTAGGTTTATTAAAACGTTTTTACTATTTTTTTTTGTTGTTGTTTAAATTAAACTTAATTTAATAAAAAAAAACGTTATCGTTTGCTATAGGATTTGGCTTCAAACGAATTCTTATTTATTTCATTGAACTTTTTATTAAATAAAAAACTGCTCTGGAAATCTAATTGAAATTTGAACTAATAAATATAATCTTAAACAAATTTGAGAATTTGTAAATTTCATTAGTGCAAGGAAGCTCTGAAAAGCCGCAGTCTTCGTAAACGTCGTCGTTCAGTATTAGGGGCGAGATGAGTCGAGACGAGAGCATTTCGGATGGAAGATGCATCGGTAGTCGGGAAAAGAGCAAGAGGGACGGGGAAACGGAAGCATCATTACACTTTGCGTAATTGAAAATCAATTTCTTTTACTCTCGACGACTCGATTACAAGCCACCTGCATGAATTGGGCACGCCGAATTCGCCGCAAATCGCGTAATTTATTTTCAGTATTTCAGTCGTCGGCAACTCTTTACATTCAAATCAAATTACCATGGCCGTTTGCATAAACAGCACTCACATTACTCGCTTTCCCTTTATTTTTATTTCCACTAAAAGAGTGCACTTCTAAGGACTTTAAAATCTATTTTTACTTTTTTTGTTTGCATACTATACGCGTATACTGCACACCGTTCAATAAATTGCTATTAATTTTCTTCAATTGTTCCTCAGGAAAATCAGACAAAATATATAAATGGTCCATTGGGTCCTTATTAACTTTGAGTACATTTGTGCACATTCCGTGCGTGTCTGTCTGTGTATGTATCCTGAGGGCAAGAAGAACGAGGGCGTTAACTTGCCAGCAGTAAATTTCTTAAGAAGACTAATTTAATCGAAATGCCCCTATCGGCATTCCGATATCGGCGATTCTCTTCGTCTCCTACATCTATCCATACAATAATAGTCGTATATATTGCGAGGACCGACAAGAATTATTGTTATTATTTCGTTGGACAACGCTTAACAATATTTGTCCAATTTAGAGGGTGGTCAGTCTAAGTACACTCATATAAGAGATAAGTGTTGGTACACTGAGGGTGTACCGAAGGGCTACTATCAATAGCCACCGTTTAAACAGTATGCATACGTACGTACTGGCTATGTGTATGCGTTTTGTAATGGGGTGGTTGTGAAAGGAAGCAACCCCGTTTAATACCAGTTAGGTACATGCAGATTGCAGATAATACAATAATCACCTACTACGTTCAAATGAATGACGTCTTTTGAATAAATTAGTTTTATTTTAATTAATTTTATTTGTTTGAATTTATTTCATGTTTAATTCGTTTTCTTCCTTGAATAATTAATTTTACGTTTTATATCAATTAATCCCTTTGTCCTAAATTATGCTATTCAAATACAAATTACTTCAATAAATTTAAATTATGTTGAAACTTTTGAAAGTTTATACATAATTTAAATTTTTATTCCAAATTTCATATTTTTTACATTACTGTTCTTCGTTAATAATAAGAATTGTAGAATTTCATAGTGTTGGTCACAAGTCAGTTTCTTGGTTTCGTCTCACATCTTCTCACACAATTTTGATTTATTGTACCTTCCATATTTTTTTTCTTAACGAGTGCGATTTTGATTTTATGATTTTACGCCCCCTTTTACTAATTATACCATTTGTTTTTAATAATTATATATTTGGGATAATATTAAATTATCCATATTATACCAGACGATTTTCCTCAAACTGAACATGGGGAAATTAAATGCACTTGATTTACATATTATCTCCCTATGTTCAGTTTGAAAAGAGCAATTTTGCCGTTGCCTAATTAAACCAAGTAACATGGATTAATAACAAAAATTCTTTGAGAATATTGATATGAGATTAAATCTAAAATCGGCCTTAAAATGCTTCCAATATTATGACTAAAAAAAATGATTATATTTTACGTTATTACATACATGTATTTACTTAAGTGACTTTACTTTTCTTTTGAAGCGTTTGAAGTTTCGCTAGTGATTAAGTTATTTTTATTTATTTTCTTAAGTTACCAGTTACTGGTCCCATGCAATTGAAAAGTGTTATTTTCAAAGTGAACATAGAGAAAATACATGTAATTGAAAAACATGTAATTTCATGTAATGTTCAGTTTGAGAAAAAACATCCCGTATTAAAATTTAATGTGGCAACAATCATAATACACCATCCACACGATTTAGCTGGTCCGTTAAGGGCTGTCAAATAACTATTACCATAGTGATACGAGGGCACAAAATTCAAAATTAGCGTTTTTTAACAGGATGTTGCACAAAAACTAAAAATGGTATGAGCTTTGAAAGAATGTTGAAAGTTGTAGAGTACTACCATTTAAGAATTTTATCGTTTCGGACGGTGCAATACCCGATACATTACATTACTAGTGATACTAGGCCAAGATTAAGTTATTATGTAGTTCCTGGCAAGTGTATGAAAAGTGTAAAAAGTGTAAAAAAAGACGTTGCTAGAATAATAAATATGTTAAACAAAAATGCAATTTTACAGCATTATATTTATAATAATTCATATAGTTGTATATACTTCTTTAACTTTTATTAACTAAAAACTCATTTATCGATTAGATGATTAGAAGATATTGTAAAAACATAAATTTATGATTGAAAGTTAATATGTTAAAATATAATATAAACGTTTCTAAATAAATTTTTATCAAGTACCTCATTGTTTATTACTATTTATTTATTCAAATAATTTTTCACAATAAAACAATCTAAAACGCCAAGCAGTTTGTAGATATTTTACCTATTACTTAATAATACAAGCTATTCTATATATTTTCTAGATAAATTTAAAAGAAATCCAAAAAAGCAAATATTAATCACAGAAACAAATTAAAATTTAAAATAAATCTATATTTGCATATAATAAATTAACAGAAAACAAATACCTATAAATATTGCACGAAGGGTCAGTTCGTTTTTGGAAGCGCAATGAGGGACGGTGGATGAAGTATTTCGCGATATCACACGTAACCGGCGTTTAGGTAGGACAAACGCAATAAATACGTCACCGCAATATGCGCTCCACATAATAATAATCTTTAAATGAAATTCTGGTCAACGAGACGATCGTGCCAGCAGCAGTTCAAACATTCATAACGATTTCCATGCTCAAATATGTGTCCAGCAATAGCGGCGGTGGAGGCGGCTTGCGCTTTACTATAATACTCGTACTACGTGCAATGCAATGAGGGGTGCGCGGGGGTGTGCTTTATGCATATACTACATATGTATATTCATAGTCTGGCGAACCCTTTTGTGTATTAACGTGTCAACAAATTAAGATTCATTTTTGCGCGTAGAACAGTGGATAGAGTGGAGAGCGAGCGAGCGACATGACGACGAAGCAATCTCTCAGTTTATGCATATTAATGGAGAACAAACAATGTTGCGGCCGGGCCGGTTAAACGGGGTGCTTACTATATTTGTAAGTTAACCATCTATATGTTATAGGAGAGCGCCGATATTGTCTGCCACTATAGGAAATACGTTCGGTCGTGTTTGTGTGTGTGAGTGTGGGTGGTGTGCGTGTGTATTGGCGCGAGTGGTATAAGGAAAAAGGACACGTTTCATGAGGTCCAGGACGAAGGCCGCCGAGAAAGTGCTAGTCAAGCATATTTTATAAATCCATAAAGGTTGCGCCCTCTTTCTCTACGCCGTCTTCGTTTTTCCTCTTTTCGCGCCACTTTCTTCTTCTACCCCTTTTTCCAAGCCTTCTCTTTCCCGGTTCTCCTCCTCATTAATAAATTTGTCAAATGGTATGGATATAAATGTACGTCTATTTTTAGTTTTTCCTACATTTCATAAATTTATTTCGGCGGGTTGAAAATTTTTTATGCTTATTAATAAAATTAAATATTTCTTAATTTCCTCAATTGTTTAATATGGAAGAAACAGGAAAAAATATGCGTGCACAAAATTATTTAAATAATTCATGCGTATAGTATATAAAGGAAGAAGATTTGGCACATTTGCATTGTTTGAACTAGCCTGGAAAAACAAAGAAATCCTGCCGGATCAGGTGCAAATAAAATTTGCATTATTTGTTGCTATTTATTGCACGGTGCACAAATATTGCAATGTTTGACCATTATAATAATACTCTTGCAAGATTTTCACATTATTTCAGCACAAATTTCCAATTTTATGCATGCGCGTTTGCTAATTTAAAACAATATTAAATATTTGCACGTGTGCCATTGTTTAATTACACGTTTGCCTCCGACTTAAAAAACACCACCATCCGAAAATGCAACCAAACGCATTATATTATATTTATTTGCCTGCAAAAAGATGTTTATACAAACTTTTTTTTTCGATTCTTTTTTACCAGATAAATTTTTTTTTTTTTATATCCCTATCCATTAATTTTTTCTCTATAAAAACTTCTTTCGAATGGTAGCCTCAGTACTTAGAACGAAAGCCACCTTTGTAGTTGCAACCTTTTGCACTGTAACATCTCAAGTAAAACCTCATTTAAATAAGAATTCAAGTTTCTAATATTTTTGTTTCTCGAATTTCGCTGGATATCTGATGCATTTTACCTCATCATGATCGAGTATTCAATAACACTACATCAGTTGATACAAATTAAAATAAGAACATTTCATCCATTGAAATCGTATTACATATTTTAGTTAATAAATGTGGTTTTCACGACTAATTGCATTTTTTTATTTTTTGTACGGTATCGATGTATATTTCAATTTAATGAGTGAAAACAAATTTGGCGTTATCTTAGGTTTAGGTTATTTCGTTGCTTTATTTCATGCGTCGATGACGTCATAACATTGGTCAAAAATTAGTGACAAAAGCTCCTTCTTAATATGATTTCTATGATTATAAATCCTTCTGTAATAAATTGCAAAAATGTGCAAATGTGCACGATGTCTTCATGGGATTTCAAGTAATTTATTGTTAAAAAATAACGAAATTATAGAAAAGTACATTTTTAATTCGTCTTTATGTGACAGACACCTATAAGAAGTATATGGGTATTGATTGGTTTACAACTCCATTACAACATGTTCTAATACTTCTGTAGTTATAATGAAGTAAATATTTTATACAAATTACATTTCAGATAACTATTAGAAATAGTTTCTGTTAAAAATGCAGAATTTAGTTATTCACATTTTGATTGTCGGTTTCTTAGTTTTTAAGTATTTTCCTAAACTGTATATAATATACAGTAACTTCAACCTGCTACCTGACTTTTTTAGTTCCACATGTATTTACGCAACAATTTCTATCCCTTAAAAATTGTAAAACAGAACGTTACGATCGCTTTTAGTTTTCATCACACTACAAGTTACATACAAGCAAAACACAAGTTTTCTACGATACTTTTCTTAACTTTAATTTTTATTTTTTTTTCAATTTACACATAACTATTTATTTATAATTAATTAATTAGATTTTAAGAAGCAATAATGATCTTAATTTAGAGTAAAGGTATCTCGAAAGATAAGCAAATAAAGTTTATATTAAAAAAATATAGTCCCCAAATAAAATTTAAAAGTTTGTTTTGCATAAATGAAGCAGAATCTGACAATTTAAAGAAAAACATGACACCCTGAAGAATTTAAGATGAAATTCGAGGAGGAAATCAGATGGCGATAAGAATAAAAGAGACACAAACAAATTGCGAAAAGATGCACAACATAATTTGGCACTTGGCAACGTAAAAAAAAAAAAAGAAAAATGAATGGAAATTCGGCGAGGGCGAGAAAATGCGCGCGCGAAGACGATATAATTTTCGCGATCTCTCCGTTTCCGTTTTGCATATATACATTTCCTGCATTCGCGTGTATACCAGTTGATATCGAAGTCGCGCCCTCATTTAAATATATGCGCGCCTTATGAATAATTCATATTTAAACAAACCAATATCTGAATATAAACAGAATGGGAAGTACTTTTGGCATTTTGCGCGCTCCTCTCTGCGAAAGCTCTTCTTGCTCTTTTACAACCACACGTTCACCCTTTTCATTCTCTCTCTCTCTCTTTCTCTCTCTATCCAGCTCTCTACATGTGATGTGATATTAATTAAGTGCGGTTTATATACACCCACTATTAATCACTTTGCCACTGCTGACTGGCAACTTAATCTCGGAACACTTGTCGGCTTAATATACTCCGAAGGATTCTTCTTCCTTCCTTCCTTTCACCCGCTGTCTCTTTCCTTCTCTCCTCTGAATATTCGTGTCCCTCTTTTGGTTTGCTGAAGAGGGTACGCACCCCGATGCACGACCCTCTACACAGGAAGATCATTTCTTGGTAATCATCCCCTGAACGAAAAAATAAAAACTTTAAATTAATTCGACAAAACGGTTATTTGACCGTTTAGAATTTATTTGTTCCGTTTTAATTTTTTTCTTTATTGCTCTTTTAATTGCTTTATTTTTAATTGGTTTTATTTTTATTTTTTTTTCTTAGTAACTTTTTCTTAATTTTTATATTTTATTAAATAACACCTAGCAATTTAATCACTCGATTAAATGTACTATGAATACTCGTTTTCTTTTTTTTCTTTTTACTTCAATGTTTATTATATTCTAATTATTTTTTAAAGTACAACATATTTAAATAAATTTTAATGTTAATGAAACAGTTTCATAGTTATCAACAAAGCAAGCATTAAGAAAAATGATTATTTAAAAAAAATGAATATTTTTCTTTAATTTGCCAAAAAAAAAGTCTAAAATTAACAAATCAGGAAGTAAACAAGTGCATGAGTCCCATTTAGCATAAAAATTTGAAAGTTTTTCGTAAATGCATTAGAAAAAGTTTTATCCATTTCATATAAACTAATTATATAAGAAAAAATAACAACGACTAAAAATTAGCATAAAATTAACACGGTTACAACTTACAACTACAAAATTTTTGATACAATAATTAACAACAGGAATTTTAATGCATTACAAAAAAAAATGTTTCACCAACCTATCATTAAGTCGCCCATATAATAAACATAATTACTCTACTTAAACAATAATGACTTACATAAACTGGCGAAACAATAAGTCGTCAAGTAAAGCGGAAAAAAGTTACAAAATCGGCGCACGGAAGTCATGAAAAATAATTTCGCTAGTGTAGAGTTAGTTATATCCAATTAAAGAGCATTAATTAATTTTCGCACTCTGTGTATATCCTGAACCATAATTAAGCAGTGTCGTAAAGAGCAAATGCTTTCTAACTCGGAACGTATTACGCAATTCAATAAGATATAACTTAATTGGCAATTACACCTAATATACACACAATGGTAACTTCATTTCACTTGTCCAGTGGATAACAACAAATAATTCATTAGCATAGACATTACGTAATGATGTCAGCTGCAGAGTGGAAACCGCAAGAATGCTTCCTTTAATTGCTGTCTTGCTTCCTATACCTCCTTTTTGAATTCAATGAATTTGCACAGTGTTTTTAATGTAATAAGTTTATTAAAGTACGAAAAGAAATACAACAATGGTTTTTTTTATACAACTAATAATTGATAATAATAATAGGGGAAACAATAATCACAGTACGAAATAAAAACGTTACCATTTCTTCTCTTCCTCCACGTAATGTTCTTCTTCGTGGTGTTCATGATGGTAGACCGGTACGTGCACTGGTACCGGAACTCGCTTCTCCACAGTGTAAGGGACGTGCTTTTCGACCTCTACGGGCACAGGACGATCGTAGGGTACCTTCACAGGATAAGGTACCGGCTTCTCAACGGGGACTTTCACTTCTTTGTACACCGGGTACGGCTTGGGTACAGCTACCTTGACTGGAACCGGCACTGGTTTCTCTACGTGGTACGGTACAGGTCGTTCCACTGGTACTTTAACAGGATAAGGAATGTATTTATCGAAAGGAACCGGCACTTTCTTCTCAACGTGCACAGGAATTGGCTTTTCAACGTAATGGGGGACTGGTTTGTCAACGTACACTTTTACCGGGACAGGGACATTTTTGTAGACAGGGTACGGTTTTGGTACATGTACCGGGACCTTAACAGGAACATGGACTTTCTTTTCTACGGGATAAGGTTGGGGTACGTGGACTTTCACAGGCACATGGACGATTTTCTCTACAGGATAAGGCTTGTCTACGTAGACTTTCACTGGATAAGGCTTGTCGACGTATACTTTAACGGGAACATGGACGTGTTTCTCAACGGGGTAAGGCTTGGGAACTGGTACGCCAACCTTTACTGGGACTTTAACTGGAACCGGCACCTTTTTCTCCACAGGATAAGGCTGCGACACATGGACTTTAACGGGGACAGGCACGTGCTTGGTAACTGGTACTGGAATATGTTTTGTGACGGGGTACGGCTGGGGTATGCCTTTGAAGAACGTGATGGTCTTCTCCACAGACGTGTGGTGTCCTAGGTCGATGTGCTTTCCTTGACCCACGTGATATCCGTGGTCAACATCACCCCCGTAACCGTAGCCCACGTCCAGCAATCCCCGTTTCTTCTTCTCCTCTGCATTGACCACCAAACTGGACGCCACAAGGACTAAGATGAATGCTTTACTCTGCAAAGTATATTTTTTGTTTGAGATGGGGATTTTTTAGTTTGTTGTTGTTGTTGTTGTTGTTGTTTTGAATGAATACTTACGAAAGGCTTCATAGTGGATTTATGTGTCCTAACTATGAATTCCTAACAAAAGCGACAAAGAACTGCTTGGTTTGTCTGCGCTCGCTGAAGCTTTTATATCGGCTTGCGGAGAAGTCTCCACTCCTTCTTTCGCTAATTACGACCGCAACATGTTCGGTAAATATTAATTATGAATGTGTTTTTTAGGCGCACTAATTCGTCAAGTGCAACAATTTCGACGAGTAGAAATTTCATGTTACATAAAATGAGTGAGTAAAAGTAATTGTTTTGCAATTAAGCGCTCTTTGCTACCATTGCTGTACATTTTCGAATATGCATCTCTTTTTCGTCTGCCCAAAGTGCGTATACATATGTACATTTATTCCTTAAAGTGTCTACTTTTGCTGCTGGGTTACATTTGCAATTATGCTCGAATTGCTTGACGGAAGAGATTCTCAATTGGATGGATATAGTAAGTAAAATTATATTATAGTTGAATGCGCATCAATTAACAAGCAAACGTTTTATCGTTCGTCGTTCTAGAAATTCGCGCTCTAGAAAGTCTTTTCGCATTTGTGTCTGTCTGCTTTTACGAAATTTTTACTTATTTCTACTTTACTTATTGTTTTCGCCATTATAAATAAACATTTCTACTGCGAAATCTATGTTCACTTATTATCTGTCCGAATTATTAATATTGCCTTACCTAAAATTGTTTCGCTCTTAGTTTAAAACATGTTTAATTATTTTTGAAAAATTTGCAATGACAATTCAAGTTCTTAATTTTCAAACTCTTAGGTATTTTTTGTTTTCGTAAATTTTTGTAAACAAGTTTGAACATTTTTTCTCTTTTAAAACTTAAATTAAAATTTAAAGAAAATGTAAAGGCTAGCCAGGATATTTTTGATTAAAAAACACTTTTCTAATGCGTTCAAAATGTACTTTCTTTTTTAAGTTTTAAAATAATCCTTAAAACTTCACTTTATTTATTTTTTAATTACTATTCACAAACCTTTATTGTCACTTTTAATAATAAAGTAATTATGAATTTATTTATTTATAGTTTGTGCCCCACACAAGGTTATCGGCCGTCTTTTTTTTAGTCTTTTTCCTTCGATTTTATTTATTTTTATAAAATATTTCGTATTCAATTAATAATAATACTGGGTGTCCCAGCGAAAAGTATCCACCCGGAATAACATGAAAACTACTCATTTTAAGAAAAGTCCCCGAGACACGTCAATTTTTGTTGTTAGGGGGACATCTTTTGGAATATTTCGTTATGGCGTAACAGTCGCCCCCTGCCCCCCACGGTCCCCGACTTAAAAATCTTAAATGGCATGGGGGATCGAGTGACCCCTCATTTTAAAGAAAATATTTTTTTCAATATTTTAGTGAAATCAGCATTTAAATCGATTCAATAATTTTGCAGTAATTAATTTATGAAATTAATACAAATTGCCTATTTCCCCATGTTTTCAGATCACAATAATAATTTCGTAACCATGGAAACATTAAAACCTTAAGTGGAAATAGGCAATTTGTATCAATTTCATTAATTAATTACAACACAACTATTGAATCGATTTAAATGCGATTTTCACTAAAATATTGAAAAAAATATTCTCTTTAAAATAAGGGGTCACTCGACCCCCCATGCCATTTAAGATTAATAAGTCGGGGGCCGTGGGGGGCAGGGGGTGACTGTTACGCCATAACGAAATATTCCAAAAGGTGTCCCCCTAAGAACAAAAATTGACGTGTCTCAGGGATTTTTCTTAAAATGAGTAGTTTTCATGTTATTCCGGGTGGATACTTTTCGCTGGGACACCCTGTATAATATTCCTGATTATATTCTTTATTAATTTTTCCTTGTTTTATTTATTTATAAATTTATTAAATATGTTTAAACAATTCAATGTTTCATTTGTCTTATGAATTTCATTTAAATTGATTTATTTTGTCATTAATATTTCACATTAAATTTTAAAAAGAGGAATTAATTAAGATTCTATAATCCCGTTAATTAATAAAATTCTGTATTATTAGTGTAAAGGGTGTCAAGTCCATAATTACTGATTTTGTGAATTCGTACTTCAAAGTTTAGATTTTTGTTAAAACAGGACGGGCATATTTTTATAACTCAAAATTAATCCAAGTAGAATGGAGGAAAGTTTTAGCTATCCATAACCACAAGAATATTTAAAAATACCTTAACTTCTAAGCAATACTTGAATTGAGTTTTATTATTATTATTAATTTGGACTTACCGCCCTATGCAGTTCAAATAAAAAATTATATTATTATTTTTATTTTTTTCATTTGAGAATCAGATGTCAATTTAAGGATATTTTAATCTAAAAGCAAAAAATTAATTACTTTCGAGTTTCTACTAAAATATGTAGGTATGTGAACATATACATATGTACATACTTTTTTTATACATACATATAATAAAATTTGAAATGTGTATAAATAAAAAAATTAAAAATTTATTTCAATACATAAAAATATTTCCAGAAAACCTTCTAGGCATAATAAAAAAAAATGAATAGATTTTCGCAAAGAAAGAAAAACCCGTATGCGTTTACATGCACGACTAGAATCGAGAGATGTAAATCAGTGCGGCATCCCGCATGATGCGAGAAAATTTCCGGGGAAAGATTTCCTTCAATCTGGCCGATTTTTCGCAGCCTACCATCCCCAACAGATTTCCCTGTTCCCTTTTTGCGGCTCCCGCCAACACACAGCTATAGATACAGCAAGTAAAATTGCTGAATCTGCATTCGATACACGCACCTTATGCCTTACCAGAGGGATTAATCTGCCAAATTAACTCTCTCCTTAGTCCTTCGTCTAAAATGGAATATGGAATTTTCTCGATTCGATTAAATATTAACAAATATTAAATAATTTATAACTACTTATAAAAAGTCAACCAAGAAGAGCGTTGTATTCCTAGAAATGGAAACGCGCTCATTATGTAAACGCTTTTGTTGCTACTTTCAGTAATAAGTAGCGGAAGAAGGCGACTTGAACTTAATGAAAGAAAAGTTGAGCAATCGATGATAAAGTTTGTCATGCATCAGCACTTTGCATACCTCATTAATCACGTTGACTTTTAAATTAAAATTAATAGAAATTTTACGATATATAGATTCTATATTTCGGGATTTATTTTTATTTGCTATTTTTATTTGTTGCTGTAAAAACTTGTTGTTTTTGGAAGTTTTATATTATTTCATAATTTTTATTAATTATTTTATTACTTTGAAATTGTTTTAAAGACACTCGACTTTTATTTAATTTTACATTTTAAAAGTACACCTGATATTGGCCCAACTTGTTAGTTATTATAAGTTTTTTATAATTTATTTAAAAAAAGAAGATTTTTAATTTATTCAAATTGAATAGTAATTCCTGTGAAATTAACTAAATTCATTCGGTCATATATTTCACAGTAAATGTAAAATAAAACATAAAAAAATGTAAATGCAATATAAAAAAAAATCAATTTCATTTAACGATTTTATGTTAGGCAACTTCTTATACAGCAACTAGGTCTTCTTATTCCTAACCTATGAAATATCGTTTGTAGACTTGAACTCTGCTCCCATTGCTGCGATAAAATTTAAAAAAACCTTTGCGATAACACAGAAGAAACGACACTTTTCTAATTTGAAACAATCAGGATTAAATTTTAATGTGTATTATCAACAATATATGCAAATATTTAATAATAAAACAAGCACAGAGCTCGTCGACTTCTGACATAACCCTGCGAACTTGCGTCACAGTAAATTAAAACGCAGGCCACTCATTAAAAACATGCCAAAGTGATGCAAAGCTTGACAAGTTTCACATTAAGATAACGTCCAGCAGTTATCTCACGTGGCTTGTTCACGTTTCAGTCGTTTTCTCCGCTTTTCCGAAGAGAATTGCTTAAGAGACAGTAGCAATGTTGCTACGACAACTAACAACCATCTGCAAACAAACTCTTAGAAGTGTCCCAGCCAGAAATTATTCTGGTAAAAAAGGCGAAAATCCTATTTTCAGGACACTTCGAATTCTTGGTAGTGATATAACAAATGCTGTGGAAGCCACACAGCAAAACAAACCATTAACTTATCAGGAACAAGGTGTGCTTCCAAAGCATGCAGATGTAGTTGTCATTGGAGGAGCTGCTGTTGGATCATCAGTTGCTCATTGGCTCAAAGAAAAAACAGGTGAAAAGGGATTATCAGTGGTTGTAATTGAAAAAGATCCAAGTGTAAGTTGCAAGGCAAATATTTACTCAAAATGAAAATTACATTTACGATTGTTTGTTTTAGTATAAGCAATGTTCAACGGTATTGTCACTGGGTGGCTTAAGACAACAATTTTCGTTGTCGGAAAATATTCAAATGTCAGTTTTTGGCGCTGAGTTTATTAGGACATTAAAGGAATGTTTCGGAAAAGAAGCTGATGTTTATTTTACGCCAAATGGATATTTAATTTTGGCCAGTGAAAGGGGTGCTAGTCAGTTAATAGATAATTATAGTTTGCAAAAAGAACTAGGGGCTGTAAACGCTTTGTTGAGCAAAGAACAATTGAAGAAACGGTTTGTTAATATTATTGAATTGTTCTTTCTTATTATAGAAGTCGTTTTTTTGTAGATTTCCTTGGTTGAACGTCGAAGACATTGAACTGGGATGTTTAGGTTTGGAAAAGGAAGGCTGGTTTGATCCGTGGGCTCTTCTGTCTATACTAAGAAGACAAGCTATCAAAATGGGCACTAATTATGTTAATGGCAAAGTCATTGATTTTGTTAGAAAAGAAACTGGTGAAATTAATATTATGGGAAGGAACGAAGTTTACGAAGGCACTAATGAACTAGTCGTAAGTTTTTGTTTGATTTTCTATGCGTTTTAAACAAACTATTCAATAATTTTCTGGTTTTGTCAGCTTTTGAAGTCTTCATAAAAACTAAATTTTAGGTCGAATTGTCAAATGGCGAAACACAGTCAATAGAATTCTCCTATTGCGTTATAGCTGCCGGTGGAGATTCTGGAGAAATAGCCCAATTGGCCAGCATTGGCAAAGGCGAAGGGCTTCTCTCAATTCCATTGCCAGTGGAAAAAAGGTAAATTATTAAGAGCTTCTGTAATATTGGACACACTGTGCAATCATAATTGCAATTTTAATAACATAAAGATTCTGTTAAATGAGTAAAAATAGGCAAGAGGAGTATTTATGATCGCACGGAATTAGGATAATTTGGAATGTAATTGACTAATGTTTAAACATTTTGCAGGAAACGTTATGTTTATTGCTTCGAATGCCAAGGAGAGAATGCTCCATCAATCAACACACCTCTCACCATTGATAACACAGGAGCTTACTTCAGGAGAGAAGGTATGAGTGGAATTTACCTTTGCGGTTTGGCACCAGAACCCGAAGAAGAACCGAACATCGATTCTTTAGAAGTGGACCACAGTTATTTTGAAGAACGTGTGTGGCCCATCATTGCTCACCGTGTACCTGCGTTTAATGCCATTAAGGTAAACGGCTTTTGCTTTATTTTCAGTCCAATTTTTTTTTTCTAAATGAGGATTTTAGGTGAGAAATTCATGGGGAGGCTACTACGACCACAATTATTTCGACGAGAACGGCATTGTTGGCGTCCATCCGTACTATCACAATATAGTTTTGGCCACGGGCTTCAGCGGACACGGCATTCAACAAGCACCAGCTGTCGGCCGAGCGGTAGCTGAACTGATAATTGACGGCTCCTTTCAAACGATTGATTTGACTAGATTAGGTTTCGATAGATTAATAGTGGAGAAACCCATGTTGGAGACTTGTATATTTTAATTCCTAAATGAATTGTTTCATAAGTTAACTAAGTCTACTTCTTTTTAAATAATTTTCTCTTATTTGAACTGAGCAGGGGATCCAAATAAGTTGTTTCCTTGCTTGGAGGCAGCCCTTGAAGGAGCGAATCCCAACAGTTTTTGTATATTCTGTCTTATGGACATTGTGCACAAAATGTATAAGAACAGGAAGGAGCAGTCTGTGTAATTATCTCCTGGCAAATTGCGATGGCTCAGTCCCTGGATCCATGAAAGTGGAACAAATGGTAATTTGGCCACTACTCTTCCATCAAAACTAAAGGTTCACATATAAGTTGTGATATTTGTCATGTTCTAACTGTGAATTTAGTACTTACATGCTATTGAACATGCTAAGTAATGCAGTGAAAGCAAAACCAATGGCAAACATGGACTTCATTTTCACAAAAGATAAGTCTTTGTTATTGTTTTTCAATCTCTCCTCTTCTCTTTCAATTTTCTTTTTGTGTTGTTTGTCCAATGAGTCCCCGTGGGTCTCTTTGCGCTTTTCAACTGAAATTTAGATATGTTATGTAACGTTCTAAGAAGAAGAAAAAATTTTTACGTCTTTTGCTTTGTTTTTCCACTTCATTTTTTAACTTTTGATATTTTTCTGTTCGATATACAAGAAGCCAAGTGAGTCCTTCACCCAAAAGGGCAGTGCAGATTGATATAAATACTATAAGCAAAGTATCGGCCCACATTTGTACCTACTTTGTGGCACGTTTGATTAATTAATTTAATTAAATTTCCAGTTTAATGATTTGGCTGTTCAGGTTCAAAGGTTATCGAGGTTATATTAACTTACACGTGTTTATTTGGTTGCCTGTGTCGAAATTTTGTTCTGCGACTGAATTGAACCAATCGCATGAATCCACATGTTTTCCGACATGCGCGTCTGATTTTAAATTGTTTTAATAGTGAGGTGTCGAAAAACACATCAGTGGTTTTTTCGATTTAAAGAAACGACAAGTTAAAAGTATCTGTGATGTTATAATAGATTCCATAAATTAGAGTTAATCAATTGAATCACGAACAATGAATACACATTATTTAATTCTCTTCCTGAGCGTGCAATTACTGTTGTTTTGCTGCGTGCTTTGTGGCAGAGACTTCTATAGTATTTTGGGGGTTTCACGATCGGCCACCCTTCACGAAATTAAGAAAGCCTATAGAAGACAAGCCAAAGAACTGCATCCAGACAAAAACAAGGATGATCCAGATGCATCCCGAAAGTTTCAAGACTTGGGAGCTGCTTATGAAGTAAACTATTACACTCCTAACCTTACATTATTATTAACGCAAAAGAAATCATTATTTTTATTCAGGTTTTATCTGATGAAGAAAAGCGCAAAAAGTATGACAGATGCGGCGAGGATTGCCTGCAAAAAGACGGAATGATGGACAATAGCTTCGATCCTTTCGCGAGCTTCTTCGGCGATTTTGGTTTCCATTTTGGAAATGAAAATCAAAACCATGAGACTCCCAAGGGGGCCAACATCGTTATGAACGTGATGGTCACGTTGGAAGACCTCTATACCGGCACTTTTGTCGAAATCACACGCAATAAACCTGTAATGAAGTCGGCCAAAGGAACCAGAAAATGTAATTGCAGACAAGAAATGGTTACTAGGAATTTGGGACCCGGCCGATTCCAAATGATTCAGCAAACAGTCTGTGATGAGTGTCCTAATGTTAAGTTAGTTAATGAAGAACGCACACTTGAAATGGAAATAGAGCCTGGCATGGTTGACGGCCAGGAGACTAAATTTACCGCTGAAGGAGAACCGCATTTGGATGGTGATCCTGGTGATCTCATTCTCAAGATTAAAACTGAACCGCATCCTTTATTTGAACGCAAAGCGGATGATTTGTATACCAATATCACTATTAGTTTACAGGTAAGTAAATTTTTGTTAAGAGTTATTAAGGTTTATATAATAATTTTCGGCCGGGCATTCTTTTACTTTCCATCCGACCACAGGGTATTAAATGGAAAATTAACTTTTTTTTGTTCCCCATTTTTATAATTTTTCGAAACGTTAAAATGCTTAGGTGGTAGTATTTAATGAGGAGTGTAATACCCGGTACAAGTAATAATTGAAGCCATTAATTCGTTAAATAATTAATTGTTATATAAAAACAAATGATAGAAACTAAAATTAACTAAACAAAAAACATTCTTTTAAATTATAATAAAAACAAAAATTAAAAATCATCAAATATATCATTGGAAGTGCCATTTGAACGATCGACTTTGTGTTTAATTAAATAAAGGCAGAAAAATTGAACACTCTGTATAATTTAAAATAATGATGGCAACAGTCTTCATCAATGAATGAAAATAAAGTATTTCTAACTCTTACATAAATAAAAGAATATTTTAAAACATTAAAAAAATATTGAAGAAAATCTGCAGAAGGCACGGCTGAACAAAGCCCATAGGTATACGTGACTGATCCTTTATTTTTGCTTAGCAAAAATAATAATGAAGGCAACAGTCTTCATCAATGAATAATAAAAATAATAATGAAGGCAACTGATTTTTGCTTAGCAAAAATAAAGGATCAGTCACGTATACCTATGGGCTTTGTTCAGCTGTGCCTTGTGCAGATTTTCTTCAATATTTTTTTAATGTTTTAAGTTGCCTTCATTATTATTTTTATTATTCATTTTTATTATTCATTATTATTTATGCTAAACAAAAATAAAGGATCAGTCACGTATACCTATGGGCTTTGTTTAGCCGTGCCTTGTGCAGATTTTCTTCAGTATTAGACTACAAGCATAAAAATTGCAAAAATTAAAAAAATATATTCTTTTTTTTTTAAGTAATGATAATAGTCACAAATTGGTTACACAATAAATGGTCATTAAAAAAGTGATAAAAACTTTAGTTTTACTATGATAAGTAATATTTATGACAAAGTATTAATTTTTATAACAAAAAAACTTGATTTTTAACTTTTTCTTTGGTTTTTAGAAAAGTTTTTACGTTTTCAAGAAAATATATATTTTTTTAATATAGGTATATTCGTTGAAGTGGTGCCATTGAAAAAAGTAACTTATTACCCAAAAACCATTTTGTTACTACATTTTCGTTAATAACTCAATTAAAACTGACTTTAGCGGTATGATGTCATTTTTACAGGTAGTCTAGGGTGGTTGGGAACAATTTAAACCCATTCATGGTCTTCCACGATAAAATTTAAAAATTGAATTTTTGAGCACTTCAAAAATTAAAAATTAACGAAACGCATATTTTTGAACTCAGAATTGTCCATAGAATCAAAAAAAGTGAAAAAAAGTGGGGGGTTGCCATTTAAAAATCAAAAGTTTCAGGTGAAACCGGAAGTGCTAATAAAATAAAATTTATGCCAATAAATCGGAAATGACGTCTTATATAAGAGTACCAATTTAAAAAAAAAAAATCGGTTGATAAATAAAAAAATGGCAGGGATGACCCTAAAACCGTTGTCACCCGGTATACCAAATCTGGTATAAATTGTTTCGTAAATAAAGAAATGACCGGGGTGCTAGTAAAACTTGTGTCACCCTGTATGTTAAGGTGTGGTATCGTAATGTAATAATAACGGACGCTTTCAATCACCCTGTATACAAAACACATAAAACACGTTATTTTTGTTTTGTTTTATAAAATTATATCTGTTTCTGTTTTCCAGGATGCTTTGGTTGGATTTAATCTGGAACTGAAACATTTGGATGGGCACATGCTGTCAATTACGAGGGATAAAGTTACATGGCCTGGTGCTAGAATTAGGAAGAAGGGAGAAGGGATGCCCAACTATGAGAATAACAATTTACATGGTACTCTGTATATCACTTTTGATGTGGAGTTTCCCAAGCAGGAGTTTAGTGAAGAAGAAAAATCAAGTAAGTCTTCTTTTGTTTTTTTTTTCTCAATAACTGAACTGATTTGGAATTATTTTTTATAGCCATTAGAAAAATTTTGAATCAGAGTTCTAATAATAAGGTCTACAACGGACTGAGGGGATACTAAATTATCGTTATTTATAACTTAAATTAAGTGAGGCATTTTGTAAATAGTAAAAAAGAAAAAAAAACAAGAAATATCATCAGTGTGCTCGTGTGAATAGATATAAATTAATTGCCCATATTAATCGATTAATTTTTTTTTTTAATTACTATTATTAGCATACATTTTTAGTGCCTTATAAATCATTCGATTTGATAAAACAATCGGAGCACACTAATTCGAATGTCTACGATAAAGCTTCGTGCCGATATTTACATTATATTGATTGCACCGAACTTTTCATGTTAAGCATTGTCATCTCTTTTTTGTGGAAGGGAAACGTTTAAGCAATACATTGCGAATGACTTGTGGACGGAAAATGCGCTTAGTTGGTAATTTAATCCTACACAATAACCAAATAGTTTAATTTGCTAATGCCAGTGGTATGGATTAAGTACAATCTAGAATTACATTCGAATTGGTGGGCTATTAAAGCGATAAAAGGCTGTGTGATAAGATAAAAGTTTTCCAAATAGCTCGAAGGGTACACTCATCCGGGGTTTCTTACTAAAACACTTCACGTAAGTAATCTAAGGCAGATACGATTTCGGGGTGATCGTTATCACCGTTTTTGAATGTTGCGCATGGCACTAAATGGACCGCGCTGATATCGAACGGAGAGCAAAGATTCTGTGGGTGCGTGATGTGTCTTGTATGTGCGCCTCATCTCCAGATGCTTTTCCTATTTATTTAATTCTACTTGCAGCTTTTGCAAACAAAAAGGTGCCGAAATCACGATTGGTGAATTCTAGGAAAACCTCAAACATGAGATGACAATAAAACAAATAAATAATTGTTTTTGAGACTTATAAACCATTTAAGGTAACTATCTCATTTTTTTTAATTCTATTTTGTTACTGAGTCCTTGCTTTGATTTAATACACATCATTAATTTAATCATAAAATCGTGATCAATAAGAGCGTCAACTATTAATTGTCGCGCACTTTGTAGATATCCTATGAAACGATGGACAGGTACAGGTTGCGCTCGCAGTCTGTCTTTATGTTGGTTCTGGTGCTTTGCTGCGTTATGGCTTTCATCTACAATGTAGTTGAATTTGATAATGCCAACTATGTTATCACTGCGATGATTAATTTACCATTGAGGGAGCCCTTTAAAGAAGAACAAGTATCTAAAGGGTTTGCGATCAAGACACGTGGTTGTACAATTCCAGACTTGGATCCGCATGATTTCTCAATCCAGAGCTTCGTATTCAATGAAGATCCCGTAATTTGTAATAGTGGTCTTCCTTTCTTATTTGATTCCAACAAGACGTCGCTATTTCTAGTCGAATCGTCTCTGGATGCCTACAATATTAGCGACACTTCAAAACTAGTCTGTTGTTACCAGGAGTTTTACAGAAGTCGCGATGATATCCGCAAAGCGGATCTTGATGTTACGTACGTTAAAAATTGTGCCGTTATCGAAGGTAATTCTACTGCTGTTACCAATAAGGAGTTTGTCCGCGTCCGATGCTTGTATGACGGCGTGCGCATTTACGAAGACTATTTCCACTTTGTGCCCATTAAAAATACGATAAAACTTACAAAAGAGTCCCCGAAAGGGCTCAATGTACTATTCGTTGGTTTGGATTCGGTTTCCAGGCCCAATTTGTACCGACAAATGCCGCAAACAGTTAACGTGTTGCGCGAATTAAATTCCATCGAGCTGATGGGCTTCAATAAAGTAGGTGACAATACCTTTCCCAATTTGATTCCGGTATTGACCGGCATGAGCGATGAAGAATTACAAAGTAGTTGTTGGAAGAACAATGATAATTATTTTGATAACTGCCAATTTATTTGGAAAAACTTCAGCGCCGCTTCCTATACTACAGCTTTCGGGGAGGATTCTTCGTGGATGGGCCTGTTTTATTATACACGCAAAGGCTTCAAAAATGTGCCGACTGATTATTTCTACGATCATTTCGATTATGAAGCTCAGAAAAAGATCGGTAATGAGCACAGATTAAACGTGCATCAATGCTACGGGTCAAGACTTGCTTATAGAATTTTCATTAAGTACATACTTAATTTTACGGAAACCATGTTGGGGGCCCGCCGGAAATTCTTCGGGTTTTTCTGGGGCTCCAGCTTGAGTCACGATTTCCTCAATAAGCCTCGCTTGGGCGATGAAGACTACGCTAAAATGTTGCGCTCGCTAAACACTTCCGGTGTTTTAAACGAAACGGCTCTTGTGTTTTTGAGCGATCATGGCATGCGCTGGGGCGATATAAGAAGCACGTACCAGGGTAGAATGGAAGAACGCTTGCCTTTTGTTCACATTGTTCTTCCGCAATGGTTCAAAGAACGCAATTGGGTTGCCTTGAATAATTTGCGCACGAATCGCAGAAGATTAACCACGCCGTTCGATCTGCATGAAACTCTCAAGGACTTCCTTAAGGATGGTCCGCTCGAAAATGGAACTGTTGACAATACCAGAGGCGTGAGTTTGTTTCGTAGCATCTCAGGAGAACGCACCTGTCTTGACGCTGGCATCGAGACGCATTGGTGCACGTGCCAAACATCTAAACCGATGCCTTTAGATGACCAGGACATAATCGACGCCGTCAACTTCACCATTAACGGTCATATAAATAAGTTACTAATCGGATACGCGGAATGTGCTCAGTTGGAGCTCGATGAAATTTTAGATGCTCAACTGCAGGAAAATGATGAGTCGCTGACAGGCAAGCACTCGATTAATGATTACACCGTCACTTTCAGGGCGATTCCTGGCGGCGGCATTTTCGAAACAACAATAAGAAAGCTTGCGCCACCTCCGCCTAAAGCCGGTCCCTTTTCTGTGACTGGAACGGTCAGTAGAATCAATTTGTACGGGTCTCAGAGCAAGTGCATTACCGATTTCCACTTAAAATTGTACTGCTATTGCAAATGACGTTCGCTTTGCGACCTTAATTCCGACCAGTCTAGCGCAGAAGACGGATCGGCTGATTTAGAACAAGTGTTCCCACGATTTGCGTGTCTTTTTAGAAGTTTATTGCCACAATATTCTATGTGATGCAAATTATTTAATATATATATTATTATTCCATAGTTAGAACACCTAATAGATCGGTGTCTATATATTTTCGATTGACTGATCCTAATAAGAATGGTAAATAATGGTCGAACTAACTGATATGATGTCACTGTTATCTGGAAAATGTGCAGTCCAGAATACAGGCAACTGATTTAAAAGACTTGCATTATTGTTGTTGTTACTTTTTTGAAAAATGAATTAGTAATGTACTATCTAAACTGTGATTTAAAATTTATTGGTCAACAAAAAAAAATGAAGATATTTGTATTATACGGAAACCCAGATTAAATCTAGTGTAAAAAGGAGCAGTAAAATTCCTTTATTTCATTTAATTGAAAGCTACTTTTCATTGTATTCTATATTGGGATCGCCAAATTGACGCACATCTTCAGCATAAATGTTTTCCGGAAGGTCTTCGTCCACTTCCAAGCACGTTGGGAAAATAAGTCCAACTTTGGATCGCTTAAAAGGGAGAATGGTATCATAAATTGTAACTATTGAGTTGGTTTCTCCGGCAATATTCTGTCCTAAAACGTACAAAACGTTGTGTTTGGTATTGATACGCAAAATCCGCACTCCTCGGAGTATTCTATATCTGTTGCCCATATGACCAGGCATTTTTGTTCCTGGCCACACTCTGCCCTTTTCGCCCCCACCGCCAATGTTGCCTCCTCTGCGATGAGTTTTGGTCACACCGTGCGTAGCAGGCATTCCCTTAAATCCCCAACGTTTCATTACTCCTTGGAAACCCCGATCAATGCTGTAACAATATAATTTTAATGGCAAATTTAATTACACAACCTTTTACAAACGTTTTTCCTCTGATATCCACAAACTGTCCCACTTTGAAATGATGAACATTCAACGGAGTCCCAGGTTGAAGAGTCGCTTGAGGGCTGACGAAAAATCTGGCCAGATGATTTTTGGGCATCACACCTGAATCTTTAAAAAGGCCACAATACTCTCTTGTAAACGAAGACGGATCTCCTGTCTCTGCTCCAACCAACAGACAATGCTTTTTGGTTTGAACCCTTGTTGGTCTCGGTCTTGCAGGTTCATACTCATTAGGTTTGTATGATCTAATTACATGATTGTCCAATACCTTCATGTTACATGTTATTAATTACAATGTTTTTAAAATACTTTTTTTCTTTTTGTATGTTACCTGTAATAATGTAGTAGAGACTTTTTTACCATTTTTCAGCCACATGGGATAAATGCCTATTTTTTTAGCTATCAGTCCAGTCCTTCTAAGTTTTGGACTCCAGGGCATTATTGGCAGTTTAACATTATTTTCCATTTGAGAAATTTGGGTGTTTTCTTCATCTTGAACCACTTCTTTAAGAAACTCATTATTTTCAGGTGTCACAAATTCATCATTAAACTGCAAATATTATTATTTTTATATTTTGGAGAATATTTCATAAAAAAGTACCTTTCTTTGTTTCCCAACAAACCAAACAGGATTTCTTAGTCTGGGTTTAGGTCTTTGTACATATCTAACTTGCTGATTATTAACTGAAATCCTGATTTACAATAAGTAATGCTGTCAGTGTGTGTACTATACTTACGAAAGAGCTACAAATGAATCTTCCAGTTGTCTCAAGCAGGACCGCGTTACAATGCTAGTTATTAGAAAAGCCATCACTAAAGAGTTATCTCCTTCTATTGATGTCTAGTTTCTTAAACTGCTTTTAACTTGCTTAATTATTTTGCACTTTACTTCAATTCTTTCTTTTCCTTCCAAAAAGTTGGAAGTTGTTGGGAAGTTAGGTTAGTTATCCACGCCTGCCAAAATCAAAAAAGTTGAGAAATTGAAGTTGTACAAAGTTTTTTCGCTGATCCTTTTATTCATAGATAAATGATTTTATTGCTGTGCTATAGTCTGAACGGATATACTTTTCTGGAAAATTAAAAAGAATAAAAGTCAAATTTTGAAGCATGCTTGGCGACATCTTATGATCATTTTTCAAAGTAGAGTTGTAGAGTTCTTTACTTTTCTGTGCTTTTGTTTTCATTGTCAATGTCGTACCCTCGCAGTGCCCTCGCACCAAGGTGTTTTATTATTTCAAGAACTAGCCGTGGTTTTGGTGTCCTAGAAAGATGTAATCGAAGTGCTTTGTTATTATTACCAGGATTGTTACGACTATTGAATCAGTCAGTTCGATAAATTTGCGTCAGTCGGTCTAGGACTCCATACATTACTTCTTGACCCTCTTAGATTCCAAAGAGACAGGTTAGAATCAATCGTCTGTCTGTGAGGGCCCCAATTTGTGAATTGCTCAATATCATCTCAATAATAAAAATATACGAATGAAAGTGTACACATTCGGCGTGTGTGTACTTACATCGGCTCTCTCGTTTTAATTATTTAAATATTCCACGTAGTGTTTAACTTCGTTACCCATGGTAGGTTTCTCAAAAATGCCCGAAAAGAGAACGCTCTCGAGACGCAACATTCGAAAAAAACCAAAAACGAAAACGGTAAAGCGAAAAGGTAGGCAGCATGTTGTTTTTCTCTCGATAAACCAAAAAACAATACCGTATTTTTCTAGACTAAATAATCTAAAATATTGATAGCATACTTTTTGTGATAAGTAACAAGTTAAATTACTCTACTAGGAAATTAGAGCTTGCCATTTATGCAGTTTACTTTTTAACGGCAAAAGCTGTGCTTATTTACTCAGCATGCTGCCTACTGCCAACCACTAATTCGCGGTTTTGGTAAGGACAAACAAACAATCTGAAAACTAATTCTGCATTATAATTATTTACTTGCAATTTACATGGCCTTTACTGAGTTTTACATTGTTGCAGTACTGAAAAAGATGCTAGCAGTTATGGAGCAGCCCCCACAAGGTGCCCCTGGAGATGCAGCAGCAACAGCTAATTGCAGTGTGGACGACTTCCTAAACACAGGACGTACAGGACGAAGGAACGCCTTGCCAGACATCTTAAGCGACCATGCAGTAGTGACAACGTCAGATCTTCCAGCTAGATTGCAATCATTGTCGGCCAGTGATGGCCCAAGTACTTCAGGCACCTCACAACAGCCACCGGAAACCAGTCAAACGCCCAGTAATGCCAATGCAGCTAGTTGAACTTTTCACTTGCCTCAATCATTAATTTTTAGTCTTAGAGAATAACAAGTCACCTCTTGCCAGCAAGTTATTATTATTCTTAGTTGTATTTAGTAATTTAGAAAAGTCATAATTTATTACCTAATTTAACTATTTAATTTTTGATTATTAGTTTATGTGATTGAATCTCTTATTTATGCCAGTAGAATTGTTCATGCAAATTTATTGTTAGTGATGGTTTTCATCCGTATACTTACTTAATGATGACGGACATTTTTGTGAACTATGAAAGTATTTAGCAAGTTCCTATTACCAAAGATATTTTCCATTTGTTAATATTTATTGCTTTTTAAAGGATACGAAACGAAGATTGGTCTACGTATTGAACTGTGCGCCTAAAACTTTTATGCTCAAAAACAATAGATGTCAATCCATTCAAATTCAATCCTAATTTATTGCTAATAACTTCACGCCAAAGTAAATTTTCTGAGATTTTTTCTGCATCTACAGGGTGACCATTTTAAACTTGACATACTCAAACTTGTAAACTTTTCTCTCGGTTATATGTAAGCAACCCAATGTGCAAATACTGTAAACATCACATTTCAAAGTATTCTATTGCTTTTTCTTTAAAAATTATTGCATGAAAGTTATCAAACATCAAAGTTTTTGGCTTATTTTTATTTTGAAGACTAAGGTGAAAGTTAAGATACTTACAATGAAAAATGTGTGCAAATCTCTGAAACAGTTAATTAACTGAATAGTTTGTGTAAACTATGAAACGATTCATGAGCTCATTTGTGATATTCCAGAAAACAAAATACGGTTAATTATGTCAATACTTTTAACGGAATAATTACTTAAATCCAGTACAAAACAACAGGGCTTTATTAGTGTGTACGTAATACATAATGAATGTAGGGCGTTTAAATGCTATAATTTTAACTCCCAAAGTATTATTTTAGCCATTTCAGCCTATGAAGTTTTTAATTGAAAATTTGAAACAATGAAAATCTTAATGTCGATCTTCGATTAAACACCCTGCATTTATTTTTAAATTAAAAAAATAATTTATTGCTTTTAAATGTAATATTAACGTCATCTGATCAAAAACCTTTTTATATTGTAATGCCTCTCTTGCTGTTTTACTACGCCAAGGAAATTAATAACATGGAGCAAATTTTTCATGAGCGATGCAATGACTTAAAACATGGTAATCGAGAAAAACAACTAATTGAGATTACTTTCTTTCTGTAGTTTTAAAACCAAACTTGTAAATAAAATAACAAAACATAAAAGACAAATAAGAGATTATAAAAGGTATAAGTAAGATTGTATTAAAGCTATAAATGTGTAATGCATCTCTCTTTCTCAGTATTAACAAAATTTTATTTATCGAAACTGTGCAGAAACTGTTAACTCTGTATGTGCAATTAATTGTTAGGTGTGTACAAACGCTGAAAAAGCGTCTAAAAGAATAAATAACAAATAAAATACATCATTAAAAAATTGCAGAGTATTTTAATCATCGTATTTTTGGGAGTTTCGGACAAGACACGAGGAATTTAAAATTAATTCACATGTTGAATTATCATAGCAGGTAAACTACTGTGAAAAATGTTTTCCAGCGTGCGCGAAATGGAAAAGATTTTTATTCTTTCTCGGATATCATTCCCTTTATAATTTTATTGCTTTTTCTATAAAGTAAATTAATAATTAATTTTTATATAGTAATACAGCTAGGAGCAGTTTTTGGGCGCTTTTAAAATTCTTTGGTACTAAGAATTATTATTTTGATGATAAATATATACATGCAAAGTGAATAAATATGAAATATGATCGTTTACTTGTCCTCAAATATAGCAAAAATTAAAAATTTTAATCTATCAATCATTTAATTTTCAATCTCTTAATAATAATAAAAATTAAGTTTCGATTGGGTTTTCAAAATATCTTTCTTACGAAATCAACTCACATAAAAAAAAAAAGAAAGATAACCCAGGAAATTTACTTTATCGAAATTCCTTATTCTTATTCCAAGAAATTTTTGTGAAAAAAAAAACAGTTTTGTTCGCTCAAACTTCAAGTATTTTGCCTTGTTGTTATAAAAGGCTTCCTCCATACAAAACGGAGTAATTTTAAGTTTTAAAAATATGCGGGAGCGCGCCAGCTGATTTAGAAAAAAATCATCAAACTTGGTATTACAATTTCACACAATTATTAATTGTAGACTTGACACACAAATTGTACAATCATAAAAAACCGGCTAATTTTAATGACAAAACCTGAATAAACCTACAATTACCTATTCACTTGAGAGTTTTGTAATTTTCGCAAATTTTTCTCCGTTGTTTTCATGTCAGGTTCCAAAGCTAAAGCCTTTTTATACATTCCTCTGGCCTTTTCCAATTTTCCCCACCTGTGATACAAAACTCCTAAAAATGATTTGATTTCTTGAAAAGGGTTCTTTACGTTGCAAAGGAAAACAAACCTAAATTGCTATGGTATAGTGCATTATTAGGACTGAAATTGAGAGCTTCCAAAAAATGTTTTTCTGCCTTTTCAAAATCCTGCATTTTACCCAAAGTGTTTGCAATACTAAAATGTAATGCGGGCGCTTTCGGATTATGCATTAAGGCTGTTTGTCCCAATCGCAATACGTCGTCGAATTTATTTACACTGTCTAACAGCACTAAACTATTGCTCCAGGCAGCGATGTGCGTCGGTTTGTAATGAACAGCCATTTCCCATGATCTTAAAGCGTCATTGTTTCTTTTTAAGTCCAAATACTAAAAAATACATTAATTGTCTCCTATAAGTCGTCTATCAAATTTTAAGTCTTTTAAATTAGCTATTTACTCTCTAATTGCATTAAAAAAATTATTAAAAAAAATAGATTCGTTGTATTATTTATAAGTTTAAACAGTAAAACAATAGATAAACTAAGCCATCATATAATAACGAAATACTTACTAGATTACCCAAGTTGTAATAGCAATCCGGATATTTGGGTCTAAAGGAGATGGCTTTTTTATAGCAATCTTCCGCCTCATCAGTCTGATTTAAAGTAGCCAGAACAATACCCAAGTTCATCCAAGCAGCAGCAAAATTGGGCCGAACTTCGACAGCTTTGCGCAACAGTGTTTCAGCTTCGGCAAACAATTTCTCTTCCCTTAAAATATTAGCCAAATTATTCATAGCTTGTTCGTATTCCGGATTCAGTTCGATTGCTTTTTTGTATTCTTCCACTGCCAAGAATTTATTATTCTTATCAGCTGCTACTTTGGCCACGTTATAGTGCACTTTGGCATTCAAAGGACAAACATTTAAGGCCGACGTGAACAGGTTTTCTTCGGTAAGCCACTCGAAGTTTCTTTGGATTGTTTTCACCGACATTATCAAGCAAAAAATGTAAAAAATCCTTAAAACAAACTAAAATATTCCCTATTAATTGTAAATTTCTTGTGACAAGTAATACAGATATTTATTACCTTGTACTTTTTTTGAAGCTTTTGAACTCCAAGACAAACTAAAATACAAAATCCGCAACTGGGGATTAGTAATGTACGTTCGGCAATTACAAATCCAACTTTTATGAACATGTTTGACGCTGGAATGAAAGGGAGTACGAGTAAAGATGCGCCAAATAAAACTGTCGAACTAAAATAAAGAACACATAAAGAAATGTTTTTTTGTTTAAAGATGATACACTATTTTACCATAATGTTCCTCTTTTGTAGTGTTTAAACAGGACTAGACTTGTTAATAATATACTCATCCAAAAGACTAGCACGAAAACTACTCTAGTATCACTCATGGAAGTTATCAATGGAATGCAACCCATGGACCAGTCAAAACACAACCATTGGGGCCACAAAAGCAGCAGCAGATTCAATAAATAAATGTAATTATATGTAAACACCTGAAAATACATTTATTTTATTGTCTTCGGAATAAAAATCAAATGTCTACGAATCATGGTGCGCTCCCGCATTTAAAACTTGGCCAAGTTAATAATGACACAAATTTACTCAATTTAGCTCTTTTGATTTTTTCGCACTTTCCAATTTATACTTAAATTTACATAGAAATCGTATTATTCATTATAGAATACAGGTTGGTCCATTATTAGAGGACGTTAAGATTGTGCCCAAACTATTCAATATAATTTTTTTTTTCTTCACCGACATAGTACACATATTGATGAAGTTATTATTAATTTATAGTCCATAAAATATTCTTTCACTTGATATATCAGTATCACCATTAGTCAATGATATCACACTAATGGATAGGACTTAAATAGTTCTTAAGAAAAAAACGGAGAAAACGTTACCTCAATTTTCTTAATTCTTAAACAGAACATCCTGTATATCTATATAAATTTTGAATGTCATTAGAGCAGGTGGCTAGGTATTGTCTTAAGGCTGTTTCAATGTAAATTTTTAAATAACATCAATGAAAACCTATTAATAGCAGACCCCTCATATGGGGGTATCATTAGAAAGCTTATTCGATTTAGATTTAATTTTTGTAGCGATATACAGGTTGTTTCACTAAAAAAGAAACACGTTTCGTGAACAAACAGCCCAAAATTGGGTTTATGCGCACACTATCGATAATAACAACATTATGTTAGAGTTGACAGTCAAAAGTGATGATATAAAGTACCTTCTAATTGGACAGTTTCAAACTGTGAAATAGAAGTACTTTACAGTACTAGTACGGTAAAGTAATTCACATTTGACGTTTCGCACTGTGAAATAAAGTAACTTGACTTAACAGTTCGAAACGTCCTCATTGAATACTAGCATTTAGCTTATAAAAAATTTCCAAAAATTATAACGGGGAGCCGGAAAAAAAGTAAAGATAAATTTCCCACCTGGGACACCCGGTACATGGACATCGTATAAAAAATCGCACATGCGATTAGTCGTGAAAGCCGCTTTTATTAATAAAAATGTATAATACGATTTCTATGGAAATATTGTGTTTTGGGAGTCATTTTTTTTTTCACAAATGTGTTTGCGGCAACCTCAATACTTAAGCCGCATAATTTGCAAAATTAAGATCCGGCAATTTTGATATTAAAGACAAAATGCCACGTAAATTAAATGGTAGTATTCAATGAGGAGTGTCGTTTAACATTGTTTTAAAGGTCGTATAATTTCTCATTTTCATGCAGCAGCAGCCCTTTGAAAAACAATAAATTCGAATTTCGCGCCGTAATTTCAAACTTTTTTTTTATTATTATAATTTTATGCCTGTACTATTTGCTAAATTGAAAATTGTGAAAAAAACAAGGATCGCACCATGACCCATCAATTTCATTCATTTTAGGAATGTATAATTTTATCAAAAATTAATTAACCTACTAAATGAAATGTAAATTGTTACCTTAGCAAATAAATTATCAGTAAAAGCAGCGGGATTGTCGATTCTTGTAAAAAACGGTCCTTGAAAATTCATCACCCACAGGCGGAAATAGATAATTAGAATTCCAGCAAATGTCAACAAGCCACTTCTTTGCACAAATCCCCTAATCTGTTTGTCTTTTCTAAAAGTCCTGAGATTCCATTTAACTTTTAAACTATTGCTATAAATGACATCAATGGCAAAACACATTCCCTAAAACCAACAAGATTTACATTTTAGCTAAAAATGAAATAAAACTGAAAAACGCTTACCAAAGCAGTAACTGCTGTTTCTTTACATAAAACACTCAAAAATATTAGAGTAACATTTGTAGCTTGCAGAAATACTGAGCTAGATTTAATGACTTTCTTGTAGAGAAGAACAGAAGAGAAAAAACCAAGGGCCGCCAATAAATCAGCTCGACCGACGATACTGGCCACTACTTCTGTGTGGATTGGATGTATGGTGAACAAAAGGGATGAAAGAAATGCCAAGTCTGCTTTTAAATATTTGCAAAGCACTTTGAAAACCAAAATGCTTAGAGCAACATAGCATAGAATGTTAGTAATATGAAAATGGACAGAGCTTACAGTGTTGTTTGCAAGCACTGCATTTAATCTGCAAATTGTTTTTGTTTTTAATGATTTTTCGTCATTTCTTTTTTTTTAATGAGCTTACTGATAAGACAATATAGTGAGTGGTCTGTAGGATTTGTGGCTGGAATTAAGTTGAATACTTGTGCCCCAGAAATCATTATTGAAAATTTCATAGAGTGAAGAACTTTTTGGCAATACATCCTTATTTTTTACAACGGCTTCGCTATCGTCGAAGACAAACCCTCCGAATATGGTATTCATGTAGCAAATCCATGCTAAAGTTGATATTAGCAAGTACTTTTGTCTCAGTTTCTACAAATTGGAAAACATCAATTACAGTACTTTCCTATAGGCAGTTTTACCATTGCTATGCATCATTGGTTACACTAAGTACACACACAAGGCATTATGCATTTAGTTTTTTAGTAAATGGTCTAATATTAGAAATAAAACAATAAATTAATGTTTATTTGATTTAACCCCCAATAATTAAATTGCAAATACCGACACGTTTGTGAAGTTGTCCACGCGGCGTCATCCACGCCATATCCACGTATTTCAAAACCTCACTGTTGAACGTTTCGCGATTTTCTATTTAAAATCAAAATAACTTTCTTATTTTTCCATCAAAATTAATGAAACATACATTAAATGAAAGTCAATGAATTGTAGTATAATACTGAATAAAAAAATATTTAAAAAATAGTTCGAAAATACTTTTCATTAACGAAAAAAACATAATATTTTAAAGCAAACATTTTTGGTTATGCTATCAATTTCACCCAGAGTTTTTAATGCCACTACAAAGAGCATTAAAAAACCTTTAATGCAAGCAAAAAAAAGATGCACATATTTTAAATAAGAAAGAATTTAATATTTTTCTCCGGCGCGACTTGTGCGCATGGCCATATCCATGTTTTTTAAGTGCAAATTGTCTATATTCCAAATAAGTAAGAAAGTCTTTTTCCTCCGACTCGACTTGTGCACGTCATAAAATAAAAGGGTTTTCGAGTAAATTATTAAATTCAATATGATCCTACAGTTCATTGGCTTTTATTTGGTGTAAGTATCATTATTTTTACGGAAAAATAAGGATGGTATTTTAATTTTAAAAAGAAAATCTCCAAACGTTCAAAAGTAAGAATTTGTAATGCATGGATGACGCCGAGCGAACAGCTTCACAAACGGCCAATACTGCAATAAAAGCGCATGCGTTTAAAGAAGGGCTAGGCCGAGTCAAATACAGGGTGCTTTTTCAAGTCTTGTCCTTGTTAAAAAAATTCCAGTAATATACGTGGTACGCCCTTCCGCAAATGCCCAAGATTAACGATCTCATTTATTCCGCATATTTCAACTGCTTCGAAAAAATAAAAATTTTCTAAAAAATATTATTAATTTAAATAATTATGATTGGTCATTTCATTAATTATTTTTAATGAACAAGTAGTATAGGAGACTCTGGAAAATTTTTCATAAATAGTATACGAGGTCTGTTCAAAAAATACGCGGACTGAGGTCATAAAAAAAATTTATTTTATTTGGAAGTTATACGTCTGGGTCTTCTTCAAAGTACTCTCCTCCCCAACGCACACACATATCCCAACGGTTTTTCCACTTGTTAAAACAGTCCTGGTAAGGTTCTTTTGTAACCGTTTTCAGCTCCTTCGTAGCATTTGCCTTGATCATCGAAGTCGTTTCAAATCTTCTTCCTTTGAGGTTTTTTTTTGAGATTTGGGAACAAGAAAAAGTCAAGGGTGTATAATGCGCGATAATCATGAGCCATTATTAGTAATTCTTAGGTAATTAATTACTTTAAGAAGAACTATTACTTTAATTTGACGTTTGTTAGGTTGTTGTTTCATATGTTGCCATGGCAACAGTAAATAATTAAGCCAGAACGGACTCCACGACGAAAATTTGCTCATAAGACTTCAATGAAAGTTTTTCACTATATATATTCGCAAAAGTTAAAAATAAATACGGATTTGAATTCTGCTTTAAATAAGCTTTAAAATGAGGTGCCACAATGTATATCATTACAATTTAAAAAATGTCATCAAATACCGCAACAGCGCCACCTATGGCCGAACTCAACTGTTTTTGACAGTTTCAAGGGCAGGCTTGTGTGTATACTGGGTATTTTTTTTTGCATCCTAGGGCATTTGTTATGGGGAAACCATAAAAGATATCAGTTTGATTTTTTCACCAT
>JASKGO010003115.1:0-20361 GCA_030556065.1 Holobus sp. GC000080 | reverse complement strand
TCGAAACTTAACGAAATCGGGGATTTGTATTAGGAGCACATAAACGCGAGGAGTAGTATCAGGAGTAAACGATGCCAATAAGATTGCCTACGTTAATGTCCACAAACTGAATTAATTGAGGGGTAATTTATCTGTTGTTTACCATGTAAATCTGGTTGTCTACGATAAGGTCCACAAACGTAAATTAAATTCAAATTCAAATTCGTTTTCTCTTTATTAAAAACTGTTTCAGCATTAGATAAAGTGTTTGTTTTATTATTAATATTATTTATATCAATTGTTAGCTCTGAAAAGAGCAGATTTAATTTAAATACCACCTGAAAAATTATAAAACAGTAATAAACAAATAATTTATGCGCTTTTCTTTTATTATAAGAAATTTTATTACAAATGATAGCTCAAAAAAGGGCTTAACAATAATAAAGGATATAAAAATATATAAGGAAGCTTAAAATTAGTTAACAAACAATAAAACAATTTTAAAAACTAAGAAATGAAACCGCAGAACGAAGTTTTAACAGCTAAAAAAGTTAATTATTGAGTTCTAAGTAATAATTACAAAGACATTATGGAAAAAGGACTTAAGAATTATTTTTCCCAATTATTATTAAACAAAGCAGATCACGCGAATATTAATAATAATAACAATAGCATTGGAAAGCTATGGTGTTGTATATTATAATATATTATAATCAACAATAGAAATCAAAGGAAAAGAGAGAAGAGTAACGAACAGAGTTACGGAACAGGGTGTATATTAATGTAATGCAACTGATGCCCTTCCTTATAAATGTGTAATAATAATAATGCTAATCCCTCTTGTGATTTTTCCCCCATGTCGTGCTTTATAGCGACAGGCATTCATTATATGACTGGTGCAAACTGTTCAACCCCATTGGATGTCCCCGACAAAATCATCCCTTATAGCTTAAACTATAACTATACCAACCAATAACGTTTTATTTCATATAAACGATTTTTTATTTAAACAAAAAATTCTTTAAAGATTTATTAAATTTGGTTTTTCAATTAAAAACTTTAAGCAAAGCATAAAAATTTAATAAACATCTTAATTAACTCTGTTTTCATTAGCTGCAGTACTAACTACTAATAGAATTAAAGTTTTAAACTTAATTGCAAATAAGAAATTTCAATTTTAATAGTTAAGAAGCTCCTGCAAGCACAGTTAAATAAGTGTATGCTGCCAATAGAAAATTAGCAGCGTCTCCTTCGGATAAATAGTCTGACGATAAGTCGCGGGCGTTGATGATCAATCCTTGGCTTAATCCGAAGAGGACGCTGGCTGCAACGCACCACCAATTCTGCTGCAAGGCACCGACGGCAATGCCGCTAATTAAATTCAACGTTATCAGTGACGAACTCATTCTCTCGTCTTCCTTGCCGCCGATGTAAAGGATGAACGGGATTAGGGATACGCCGGGATGAAGCAGTCCGATTTCGGCGCTGTGATTGTAAGCTGTCTTCGTCCATTGGGAGCCCACGAAGCAAGGCAAGACAAACAATTGCGTCAGTTTGTCCACGAAATCGAAAGCATCGCCCACAGTGTTACTATTTTTATCCATTGCTGTTTAATTATTATTTCATGGATTTGAAATTAATTTTAAATTAATTTAATTAGTTTAATCTTTGAGTAAAAAATAAAAATTATGTTTTTAATTTTAAATACTGACCGCAATCAATGGAACCAACAATTGATCTGCAAAGGAGGATTGCGTAGGGAACTGACCAAATTTGTAGTTTGTCGATATTGATGCCGGCGCAACAGACAACAACGGCACCGTATGATACGTGGGAAATTAATGATGACCATCGTGGGGCCATTTTTACGCTGAGAATTTAGAGGAATGGGAATTGAGTGATAATTTCTATTTTTGACTGAAAATTTTTTGTTTATAAAATTTGTCAAGCAATTCATTCAATAGAATATAGAATTCAAATACATGGATACTATCGATACTATTATTAAAGTTGTCAGATTAATTGTCAACTGAATTAATTATTAAAAAAAAATTATATTAAAAAATAATTAGTAAATGGATTTAATAGAGAAAAGAAAACAGGGCACTTATGTTGATGAAACGACACATAAAAGGGACTACAAGAGACCATCGATTGTGCCGGAATATTCAAAAATACGATGGCTTAATGACCAAGAGGAAAATGTTAAAGTTTACCATAGAAAACCAGCGAAAAATACTTGCCATGAAACGCTGACGGAATTGCGACCCGGTCATTACATCCCTTTTAATTTGTGCTGGAAACACAGGCCAATTATTGAGCCACCGGAAAATAATCTTCAACATTTCGTAAGTTTGATTTAATTTTAATTTTTATTAAAAAACTTATTAAAAGTAACAAAAATCAGTCCTAACTAATAAAATAAATATTGAAATGCATTGAAAAGTATAAAAAACAATTTAAAATTTATTAAAAGTAATTAAAATCAATCATAACTGATGTATTAAATAATAAAATTGATTGAAAAGTATAAAAAACTTATTAAAAGTAATAAAAATCAGCCCTAACTATTAAAATAAATATTGAAATGCCTTGAAATGAACAAAAAACAATTTAAAACTTATTAAATGTAATAAAAAACAATCCTAACTAATAAATTAATTATGGAAAACCATAGAAAACCAATGGAAAGTATAAAAAACAATTCAAAACTTATTAAAAGTAATAAAAATCAGCTCTAACTAATAAAATAATTAACGAAACACAATGAAAATTAGAAAAATAACTCGAAAATTGTTAAAAAATAATAAAATACTTCATAACATTTTGTAAGTTTGATTCAAGTTTAATTTTTATTAGAAACAATGAAACTAATAAACGAAAAGAATAAAAAACAATTCAAAACTTATTTAAAGTAATAAAAATCAGCTCTAACTATTAAAATAAATATTGAAATGCCTTGAAATGAACAAAAAACAATTTAAAACTTATTAAAAGTAATAAAATACAACACTAACTAAAAAATTAATTATGGAAAACCATAGAAAAGTAATAAAAATCAGTCCTAACTAATAAAATAAATATTAAAATGCATTTAAAATTATTAAAAACAATTCAAAACTTAATAAAAGTAATAAAAATTAGCTCTATCAAATAAAATAATTAATGAAACACAATGAAAATTATAAAAAACAACCGAAAAATTGATAAAAATTAATAAAAAAAAAAAATGCAAATTAAAAGTTTAACTCCTCTCTTGTTGATTTATTTTCATAATTATTGAAAGAAATAAAAAAACAATACTAAAATTTGTAATAAAAAAAGTCTCTTTTAGAAAGAATCAAACGAAAGAAAAACTTCGCAAGCAAACTCACCCGGTCCAAAAGAACAATTGTGTCCATCAGTAAATCTAAACGATCCAAGTATAAAAGAACAAAGAGATTTAATAATAAATTATATGTATACAACAGACACTCGAAGAGCCATGCAAGTAACACAAGACTTAATCAAACAATCAGTAAAAACAATTATCAGAAAACTTCAACAACTTTTAAACAAATCAAAAACAAAAACAAAATTTTAGAAAGAACAATCTTCTGAAACATTAAAAAAGTGTAGCGAAATAAAAGAAGACATCGAAATGGCTTGCTGCCCCTCAACAAACCTCGACAAACCAAATAAAATGCCCGCTAAAGAAAATACCACTTTGAAAGAGGACGCAGAACAACGAAAAGCAATTACCGAATGGGACAACAAACAATTACGTAAATTATGCAATCGATCATGCCATTTTTGGAGCGAGCAACCCCCAACAAAGTAAATCAATTAATTATTTACTTTTCTTTTTTAATAATTTAATATTTTTTATTGATTTATGTTTACTTTTTTATATTTAATTATTAACTGTTGGTGTTAATTATTAGATTAAAAATTAAATGAAAAATTGAAAGAAAATTGAAACAAAAAAAAACAATAATTTGCAGAAGCAACGATGGCAAAGACCCACTAGCCGCTTTAGTATCCCAAGAAACAATGAATCAACTGTCCGATCTGCTGGACAGAAACAAACTGAGGCAAGCGGCCGACACTCCAATGCAAGGATACGCAGGATACAAACCGCAAGTGGTCCAAATGGACAGTTTCAAACGCAAAGACTTCCCGCAGGAACATCCGATGGTCACAACATATCAAATTCAATTCAACAAGCGGAATTAACGATCGATATATTTGCAATTTATGCGCAATGCACGAAAATAGTAAAACATTTTTTTGGTATCTAATAAAAACAAAATCAGCTTTAAAGTGATTAATAATAATAAAAAAAAAGATTTACCTTAAACGTTGATAAAAGAATAATGGTAAAATTAAGAAGAAGTAAAGACATAAGCCAGTGACTGTGCTGCTTTGGCACGGACGTCCGCTTCTTCATCTTTCAACAGCTGCAAAAGTCTGTAACTTAAAGTGTCCAGAGAAATTTGCGGTTTGAAGTCTTCGCCGGTTTGCGAGTAAATGAATCCTGCTAGGAAAGCACTGTTGGCTCTTATATCGGTCCACTGGCTTTTGAACGAACCCAGACAGAATAAAATTAATTGCGGAAAGTGCTCCTGCATTGTCTCGGCCTGGAAATAATTAATTTTCTTCTTTATGTTTAAAAATAAATATTGAAAAATTATTTAATTAATCAATGAAATTAAAAAGAAAAGAAGGAACTTACCATAGTTTTAATAAAGTCCATGTAGAATTGATTTAAATGAAGATTTCCTTCTTCTAATAAATGTTCTTGGACCAAAGTATTTACTTTTTCTGCTTGTAAAAACGGAGTTACTTTTCTCAAAGTTCTTTTACACGCCTAAAAATTATTAATCACTTTTTTAGTTACAAAATTAAATGATGTTTAATTTTTTTCTTCGTTGAATTGTTCAAAGACTTTTAATTTCAATGAAAATCAAAACAATTATTATTTTAAAACATTTTTAATTGTAAAAAAGAAAAAAAAATTATTACCTTAACAACGTTGGAATCAACATCACAAAGATGCAACAAAAGCGTAATCAAATTCCCCTGTATTTGCTCCAAGAAAGCATCATCTGGTCCAATGGAAACCGCCAAATCGCCAAACAGAGAGAAGGCAGCATCCCTAATTTCATTAGATTCATGCTGCAAAAGCGGTTTAATTCTAACAGCAGCCGTCACTTGCGTCTGCCCCAGTTTACCATTATTAGCAACTTTTAAAAGTTGCGAAAAACTTAACATGGCTTCCAACGCCACTTCCGACTCACTTAAAAAAAACCGCAAAAACCGTTAAAAATTTAACTAAAATTAATTAATTAAAAAAAAACCACCTTGATTTACTGTAATCAAGCCCTTGCATAATGGCACTTAAAATATTAGCCGAATACCGTTGAACCAATTCTGCATTTAGGAATTCCGCAGCAAACCTCAATCCTCTAATGCACAGTTTCCTCACAACGCAACTCCTATCCTCTTGAATATCCAGTAGCAATTCCAAAATATTCTCGGCCAGTACCAATTCGAGGGAACTCTTTCGGAATTTCAGGAAATAAGCAAACATTCCGGTCACAGCCACACGATGAGCATCAAAATCCGACCTGACGAACGGTCCTAAAGAAGCCACGAGCCAACTTAATGACTGGTGAGGTCTTTCGTTGCAAAGACTGTCAGTTAATTCCGGTATTAATCCCAAAAACGATCCCATGGAATCTTTGGCAACTAGTAATTTCGAAGCGCAGTCTTTGCAATTCGCATTTTGCAGAAACAATTTAAAAGTGTCGACGCACAATTTAAACGGCGCTAATTTCGGTGTCGTTTCTTTGCTCAATACCAAATTAGAGGAGTCGCCATTGACATGCGATGCTACAGAAATGTAAAACAAAGCGAACAGCTCGGCAAATTGCTTATTGCAAATTTCGTGCGTCTCCTTGCTGCGTAGAATTTCCTGAAAAGCGCAAATGCATTGCAGAGACTTCAAAGAACCTAATTGCACATTTGCAATGTCCTGTTTCAGCAAATATTTCAACTGTTCGAACATTTCTGTTACCAGCATCGTGTCACTGGAAAGAACAGACCAACAGCTACAAGTAGACCTGGAATTTACAAAAATTTAGCTTTTCTTCTTTTCAAAATAAATTTTGCAAAAACCTAACTGATTATAAGGAAGCGGTTGCTGCAGTACAAAATTAATTACTGGTTTCGTGTGATGTTTGGCCAAGCTTAACATCGTTAAAATCGCTGTGGATTTCGTGCGGGAACACTTAACTTTATCCAAAACATTCAAAAGTCTCTCCATGAATTCATTTAAAAATGGCTGCAAATCTTTGCCGTTACTCTTAACAATTGCATTCAGCGTTACAGCCGCCCCCGAGCTGCTAGAAGGTTCGATATCAGTCAATCCGTCAATGAGGGTATCCACCAAATGACCCAATTGATATTTGGGGATATTCGAAGCAACCACTGAAGCCATATCAGTCACCAAATGGAACAGTAATTTCGGGTCTTCGGTTGCAATGTCTTGCAGGACATGCGACAAACTATTTGAAAGAATTTTATCTTTTTCTTTCAAGTGTCCCTCGTAGCGTGCCGAAATGCTTAGAGTTAAACCGACGCATTCAACGGCAATCCGTCGAATTTTCTTATCGGGATCCGTACATCTCGGCACAACTTTTCCCAAAATTATGCCAGTCTGCCCGAAAGTATTCGGTCCTTCGTAAATGAACTGCATGTGCTCCAAATAAGTTTCCAAAGTTTTCCTCAAAGTTTGCAACGACGGAAACCTCTGTTCTAGTTTTTTGCGCCCGAACCAAGGTTCCAGAAGCGTAAAGATCTCATCTAAAGTAGCGGGCGAAACATTCTGCAGCAGAATTTCCTCGACCAACAGATTCAATTTGGCGAAACTGGCAAAAACGTGCGGCGCCAATTTAACGTCGCCGTGACTGTCGTTGTTTAATTTACAATAAATGGCACTCGCATTAAAGATGTTATCGAAGCAAAGTTTCAGTAATCTTAATCGTTGATTCGACTCCAAAATATTGGGCAGCTTTATCAAAGAATTCATCACGGGGATAATTATTGGGAAGAGTTCGATATATTCGGGTCCGCTGTGCAATTGCAATTCCGCAGAGACAATTTGCAAAATTTTATCGCGATCCTGCAGGCGGATGTGCAATTTGTTTCTGGTGGGATGCAAAGCATCGGCCACGGCTCCGATCGCTTGCAGACAGATGCGTCTGATGGTGAAATCACGACAAGTGCTCAGTTCGTTAACGACGAAGTCGAGAATTTCACTTTCGATGATGGGAAATAAATTGTTGGCGGGTGCTTCGTGACAAATGCTCACGTAGCTGGCTATCACAACGTATCTGATGCGTTCCATTTCCAGCTCGTGCTTTTGGCCCTTCATGAAGCCAAAGTTGAAGAATTTATTGCTTTTCTTAAGGATAACATCTTTGCGAATTATCGCCAGTTTTTCCAGGACTGCTTTCAGATTGTTTCTGGAGGCAAATCCAACTGCTTGGGCACATGCTTGCAGTTCATTGATGTCGTTCAATTTTACGCTTCGCAAAATTATATCTAGGACACGAATTACTAGGCTTTTATCGCTCAAGTGGCACGAAATAATGGCTAGGCATTTGAAGAGGAAACTTTTTTCCGCATTTTTTAATGACCCGTCCACTTCTAGTGTTCTAAAATATTAAAATCCCCCGAAAAAAGCATTAATTTTTAATTTAAAAAGCGGAAAAATGAATCTTAAAGTGGAAATAATTTAAAATATTTCTGAGTGGAGGAAAAATTCAAAACAAATAGATAAATAATTAAAAAACTAATTAAAAATTTCTTATTATGCATTTAAAATAATAATGAGACAAATGAATTAAATTACTTGGGCACAAGTTAGCAGTTTATTAATGATATTTAATTAAAATATAATCATGCAGAGCAAAATTAAACAGGGTGATCGATTAAATCGGCATGCTAAAATATTTTTAACTTCTAAGAAAGTTAGAAATTTAAAATTAATAAATTGATATTGTTGTCTATAAGTCGAGTAGTTTTTAGTTATTTCCAATGTGGTGGAATACCGGAAGTCGTTACCAAAATCATTAATTAAAAGCAGAATTTTTTATTTTAGTTTAAAATAGCCCGTAAAATAAAAATAAATTTGTTTCTATTTTTATTTTTATTCCTAATAGCACTTAAAAATGATAATTTTTTTTTTCAAAAATTAAAAATTTTATGCTTCATTTTATTGTTGTAACTTTCAATATATTAACCCTAAATCAATAATTTTAGCTTAAATAACAGCAATTATAGTTTTAAATATGTAAATATGAAAAATTTGCAAAATAACCTTTTTTTAACAGTTAAAATTAATTTAAAAAAATAAAATATTCTATTTGAAAACTGAAATTTTCATCAATTTTAATTTTCTCCTTTTAAAAATATTAAATAAGACAATTTTTTAAATTATTTAATTTTAGACGGTTTTTGAATTACTGTATTGAAATTTCAGCAAAAAATAATTAATTTTGATTTACTATATTGAAAGTTATAGCTAGCAAAAGAAGTCATAACTTTATTAATTTTTGACTAGAAAAAACAGTTTTTAAGGTACAAAAATTAGAATTACAAATTATTTTTAATTTAAGACCTATTTTGAAGTAAAATAAAAAACCCAGTGCAATTCAAAATAATAAAACTAGTAATAAATTCGATAAAATTTGAAGAGCTGCTTAAAAATAACTTTAAACAACTCGCTTCATGGATAAAATGTTTTAATTATTTTAACTAAAAATTAAACTTTTACTTAGAACACACCACTCTGCAATTTGAACACGAATTACGAAGCTTTTATCGCTGAAACGTGATGAAATAACAGCTAAAGATTTGATAAGAAATGTTTTTCCAGCATTTTTTAACGACCCGTCCACTATCCATTATTTTAAAATATTAAAATGACTAAGAAAATACCAAAAAAAAAAGTATCAAAATTCTCATTACAATAAAAAAAAAAAATTAAAAAAACGAAAAAAAAAAAAAGAACTTCAAAGTGACCATAAAATATTTTTCAATTTGAAAAAATAATATAAAGCAATTTTATATCTTTAATATAACAACAAAGAAAAAAAAAATCAATCACTTACTTGATTCCATAAAGAGGCAGCTGATCATTAATACAAGTAATCAATCCTTCATCAAACGTCTTGTCCTTAACGGTGGTCAACAGCGAAGACAAAAAATCAAAAACAAGTTCCTCCCATTCCGCCACATTAAAACAATCGAAATTTTCTTCTAAATACTTCAGCAAATGCGGCACATTAGTGTCCCAAAACAAAGCGCATTCTTGCGATTTCCACACGCTGATATGACGAAAGAAGTTTAAAATAAAAGTACCCCTAAAGTTACCCAGAGGCAATGCCATTAAACCCAAACAGCGCACAAACGCCTTCACACACGGCTCCTTCTGTTCTTTTTTCGAAGCCAAATACGTCATGCATCTTAAAACAGTGACCAAAGCATCGTTATAGTCGGTGTTGAGGAAACACTTCAGCAGAATATTCCACAAAGTGTTTTCCCACCCGTTGGCGCTTGTTGTGAGCAAATATAATGTGTTGTCAGCAGTTTGCTTCAAGCAAGAAGCGTCCTGCTGTTCCGACGGAGTGAAAACTGGCTGGCGACAGCATAATTTCACCATGAACTGGATCAGTTTTTCAGTTCTTGCATCTGCAATAAAAAATACATAAAAAAAATAATAAAAAAAATAAAAAATAAGATTAAATAATAATAAAAAAGCGTTAAAAGAAGAAAAAATTACCTGAATCTTTAAGAAGTCCTTTATAAGCAAACGAAACAATAGTTTTCATCAACGATTGTTTCACTTTAATGCTACTATCTGAAAGCATAGTTTCCATAGCACTTAAAATATCCTGCAGGCGACTCTTGATGGCCACCTCAACGGTATTAATCAAATGCGTGACAATTATCAATCCTTTACTTCTCTCTTTTTCGCCGTGGTGTTTCAGCAGCATCAAGATGTGGTCCAAAGTATTGTCGGTATAGTGATTACAAAGACATTCGAAACTCCTAAGAATTTCAGAGTGAGTTCTAAGTAGTTCCGGTTGCGCGTAATCAGGCGAAATGCAAATCAATTCCGATAAACTCGGCAGAATTTGCTGTAAATGTGGTTCCAATAGCGTTCCATCGATGGCTGAAGAGATCGACAACACCGAACTGATGCATTTTATAATTGCATGAGTTTCTTTATGTTTCCTGCAATTTATTTTTTATGAAATATACATTTTTTAGTTGAAAAAAGTGAATTTAACTTACTTTAAAAGATTTAAAAATGTCAATATACATTTTACAGCCACTTGGCGAATTTTTTCTTCGCCTAAAGTACTGAACATCGGAGATAAGGCATAGAGAACGGTTTGCACTAGTTTAGTTTCTTTGGAATTCAGCCACGAGTTGAAGAGGATATCAAAAGCTGAACACATTTCCAGATGGAAATCTTTGACTTCTATTGAAGGATCAGGAGCTTGTTCTGGATTTGAAGTGTACTCTAAAATTGCTTCACAGAAACGTCCAAAACCTAGAAAAAAATTAAAATTAGTTATACAGTATAATAATACAATAAAAATAAAGAATAAAACTTGAAAGTAAAACCAATAAAATTTTGTACTTACTGTAAGCAAAAGATTGTTTAATATGGTCCTGTTTTAAATTATTAACCAGAGGCAATAAAATCTCCAAAATCTTTGTTAAATAAGGAACAACGCCGTAAGCATTGGTGCTTGCTAAAGAACCTAAAGTATGCGGAATAACATAATGCGGAATGTTTCCAGTGGACAATTTCTCCATTAAACCATCAACAACCTGAAACAAAACATTAATTTTCAATTTTAACAAATTTTAACATAACAAAAACAATCAAATAAAAACAAAATAACAAATAAATTAATTAAAAAATTAATAAAAACATTAATTACCTGAATGCCATGCTTGCAGCCAATAGCAACCAAAACATTACTGGTGGCTATTTGAATATCAGGCTCGACATGTGAATTGTTGGTCATTAAATCAATGCAGAAATCTATTATAATCAAGACAACATCACCGTTGATTTCCACTATGTGCTCCTTGCAAATATCTTCCATTATTTGTAGGATTAACGCCAAGTGCTCTGCATTGGCCTTGGCATTGTTTTGTTTACCAAAATCACAGCAAGCTTTCAGAACTTCATTCGGATGTTTCTTTGCTAGTTTCCTCAGAGCGGTTTTTATGGTATCGTGTACCAATGGACTTTTGTCATTGGCCACATCAAGCAATGTTGATAAAACAACTGGAAATAGTATTATTAAGTAAAAGTACGATTTTATTATGAGGATTTGTAGACTTACTTTGTATTTGGGTTTCGCCGGTTGTTTTACTTGCTTCACTCATTGTGTTTCGTATTATTACTTTATAAAATTATACATTGATTGGTTCCTTTAAAATGTATTGCACTTAAATTATTAAAAAGACTAATTAAATTCAAGTTTGATAAGACTTTGTAATGATAGGAATTCTTTGTGTGTGTTGCTTCCTAACCTCAAATCTTATCAGTTCTTAGTGCGCAAACTGCGCATGACCGATGAGTTCAAAAATTTAAAAGTTTGAAAGTTTTCCCGCTGTTAGTTTAGCACATTGGGAAAATCGTTTTTTTAATATTAAAACTTAATAAAACTGCCGGAATAATAAAGATATAAAAATAAATTAATAATTTAAGGAAAATAGTTAAGTTTATTCGAAGCTGATAAATTATTTAAAAAAAAATATATATATTTTTTAAGTGTTGCACAATTTATTAAGGAAAATAAAGAAACAAACGTTAGAAAAGCAAAGAATACTTGTAATTTAGCAAGAATCGAATATGCCCTTCGCGCGCATTTCCTCAAAGACTTCGTAAATGTCGTACTGCTCGTGGAATTCCTTAACTCGGGCACGATGTCTGTACTCTGTCATCTTCATAAGAACGCCAGTAATACAAGCGCCAGATATTGCTATCATAAGGCCCATTTTTCCATGAGCCACACTCATTCCACGTAGATTTTCAGGTCTCGGAAGAGGACCCTTACTCATTTTATTGCCTTTTCTTTTAGACTGATTCAATAAGCAGCCAGAGATCAGAAGTAAAATTCTGGTTGAAGTACGATTTATTAACCATTTAAATTATTAAGACGTTAACCAATAGAAATTAATCTGCCATTAAAATTTCAAATATTTTCAACAAGTAACTAGGGGCAACTCATAGATCAAATGATTTGTTTGTTAATTTAATAGTTATTGAACTTACCAAAGAAGTATTTCCTTTTTTCAATTAAAAAAAAGCATAAAAAGTAATAACTAAATTAATAAAAAATAATTTAAAGGATTTACTAGGAACTAGGACAATTATAAATGCGGAGAAGAACAAAATAAAAAATTTGAAATAAATTTTCAGTGAAAGCAAAGTGTTAGGCAACTAGTTTAGCTTCATGTTTGAATTTCGCGCGGTATAGAAAAGTTTGAAACTTTTTTAAACTTTTTTTTTTTTGAAGAAAAAGTAAGTAAAAACAATACTTTTTAAAAATTAGTTCCTAAATTATCTCAAATCTAATGAAAATTAGTTTAAAAAAGCAATTTTGCAATTTTTAATAGGCGATTTCACTTCATCAGGCAATTAAACTATTTTCTCAACAAAATTTTAATTGCAGAACCTTAATTTTTCATTTTATAGAAAAAAATCAGTATATTTTATATAATAAGTATGTACAGACTTTAAATATATTATTCTAAAATACGTCAGTTTTCGTAATAGCTCAGCAATACACAAAATGCCGATGTCATTTTAAACCTTCAACGTAGAAATCTATAAAATATCTAAAGTATACACGAATTAATAATAATAATAATTAATCAATAATTCATAATTTATATTTCGTAATAGTTCGTTATATATTTTGTACAAAACGTGTTGTTCTTTTTCCTTAATTTCTTAATTTTTATTTCCCTTGAAAATATCTAAAAAACTACTTTTGATTCGTATTCAATAACTATTTTCTTGCATACATCTTTTTTTTTTTTTCGTATTAAAAAAAAAAAGACTCTACACGCAATACGATTTTCACATAAATATACGAGGCTAACATCTCTTCTTAGAACATAAATTACCGTTTTTATATATGCAGGTGCCTCGACAACAAGTGAGGGCATTACTAAAATTTAAAATTGCACAATCGAAACACTGTTTTCGTTGCCTGCTTTTACCGTTTCGCAAAAACAAAAAAAAAAAAACAGCAATCAACACTGAATAAATTATCTACAAAAGTTTCAAAGAAGTTATAAAATATTTTCCGTTTATAATAAGAAAAACAAATTAGAGGCAGTGCAAAAAAAGCTTTACAGCCAATTGGGCCCTAAACTGTTCTCAAGGATTTTGGCAGCGTCCATTCGTTCCATCTCCTTGAAGATGCGAATCAAATCGGTTAAAGCGTTACTTTGTCTATTGCGCGCCTCCCACAAATCTAAAATGCAATCAGTCGGCGACGGCTTCGTTGCGAAATAATTAATATACCTATCGACGGCCAAAGCGTGGGCCAACATTCGCCAGTCGTTACCGCGCGACGTCGGCGTGTTCAAACACTGGCACAATTGTTTCTTGACGCTGCGACTCAAGCGGAAATTGAAGTCGTCGCAAGTGGAGACGCCGCGATTAGTCACTATCATGTTTTTGGTCACTTTACCGCCGCCACTAACGGCGTCCCCTTTGGCACCACTCTTCGCCGGCGACGAGACCACCGAATAGTCCTCTTGACTCAACAACTTGTAGATTTTCGAATCGTTCGACCGGCTGGTCTCACTCTGCACTTTTGGCACGCATTCGTGGAACATCTTGGCGGAATTGCTGCGGTTCGCCGTCGTCGCCGCATCCGAATCGTCCCTGCAGACAATATCGAACGCCTGATGATTATCGTATCCCTGCTGATTGACGCGCAGTTTGAAGTTCAAATTGCGATTGATTTCGTACGATTCCAACGTGAAGGAACAATGCAACGTGTTGCTGTTGGACTGCCAGACGTGGCGGAACGGGATTTCCTGGTAACTGCTGCCCGGTTTCACCTTCCACCCGTCGCTGAGACATTCCAAATGCAAACACAAATTGTTACCGGCATCGTGGAAGCTTATATTCTTCGGTTGATCTAAAAGAAATCCGCCCAGACGCTTCTCCTGGCCGTAGACGGTCTCCATGGCACTGTCGTGGTCTTCCAAGATATAAACGCGAAGACTGTAGTCGACCGACGATTGGAAACACAATTTCGGCGCGAATACCGCCAAGCGTAATTTCTTAACGGCATTTCCGTTGGTGGATTGTCCGACTATAACGTATCGCGCCAAACTGTCGGTCATCAAATACGCGGTGTCTTTGTCCAGTTGGCAGAAGACGCTGTTATTGATGGTCTCCTGTCCTAAGGTGACGGCCGTCTGCCACTGGGAATTGCCGCAATCGCATTGCAGAACGGTAATGCACCAGTTTTTCTTCGAGAGGTCGGCGCAGTGGGGCAGTTTGAGGATCACAGATTTTTGCAGGACAATATTGGGGCCCAGAGAAACCACCGGGCTTAACTGAGTGACATTTTCCGCCAGTTTCGGCCGGAAACAGTCCTCGTTTAATATTGATAGGAAAATCTCCTGTTTGCGCGAACGACCGATGGCTGCTTCCGGCACTATGAGACTGACAGAACTTTCGGGTAGATTCAAATAGGAACCGCTATAGGTGACCGTTGCGTTCGTATAGATACCGCCGGTGGTCGGAGTGACGGCGTAGGCTGCCGGCAGCGGAAGGATGACGGACTCGGTGGCCACTTCGTAGGTGGAATCGGCTGCAAATGCCAAAAGTCCTAATCGGGCATTTAGAAACGGAACGGAAAACTTACAGTTGTTGGTGAAGCCGCTCAATTGACTGCGCTTGCCGCTGGACGATTCCAGCGTGGAACTTGTAGCCGGCGACATTTGGATGTCGGATGCTGAGGCTAGATGCGGCACGTCGTAATGGTGTTCCGATACGGAACGCGTGACGGAGGTGGCCGGGGTGGCAAATGGGTATTCGTAACAGGGGGGCACAGTTTGCGTCAGATCCGGCTGCAGAGACAAAGACTTTTTGTCGTGCTCGGGAAAGAACTCTGGGTGGTATTCTGAAAACAAAAGCAACAAAAAATCAATGGCAATTAAGGCCCTGAGCCATTAGTTTAAGTTTCTCCTTTTTCTGCTCCTATTAAAATAATAATAAGAAAAAGAAAAAAAAGAAAAAAAAATGAAGACATCAAAATTTTAAAGAGTCATCCAGCGGTAATTTGTTACGTAGTACAGACATATTTTAAAGCGCTCTAATTACTTTGGACAACTTCATAATAAATGCTTCATTTTTCATTTTTTTAATAAATGAGTTGACGAAGTAATTTTAACATTAAAATTCAAACTTTTTAGAAAAATAATCATAAAAAATAAATTTAAAAGACTGACCGGCGCTTTCACAGCCGCCATCTTCAAAAAGTTTTTAATAAAAACAAAAACAAATATTAAAAACTTGCATTTGATTGCTAGACCCTGTATATCTTCAAATAAAAAAATAAAATAAAAAAGGATAGAAGCGGAGACTTTAAAAGAATGCTTAATGACAGCAAAGGGGAAGTTAAAATAGCTTAGCAGCCGAAGAGCTTCTTCTTCTTCTTAGGCTGCCAAGATTAACGATGTTTCTAATTTCCCGATTTTATGTTATGTTTATTTCAAGCAGACGTCGGTGTTTGGAAAAGCGTCATTACTTATCGAAAATACCCATTAAATATAAAATAAAGCCAGTGTAATTCGCTTTTTACTAAGTTTATTTTTCGAAATTAAAAAATGAATAATTTCCAGCAATGTCCTTCGAAATGCAGCGCCAAAAATAATAAAACATTCGCTGTGGTTGTCTTTCACGCGAAAGATATGAGCGTAAAATTAACTCGGGGAGCATGCAACCGTAAAGAAAATCTAGATGTGGAAATATCTGTGGAAATTGTACTGCTGCTTTTTTGCTCGGGCACTTGCAATACTTGCACTACTACTCATTCATTGCCGAAGAGCTGAAGATATGCAAGCGGCCCTAAAAATATCTCCCGAGTTGCAGCAGCAGAAGCAGGACATGGGAGCAGTTAGTTCGCTAGCAGGCAATTCATTCCGCACAACAAATTATGACTCCGAAATGATTTACGATTCCGTTCCATGCATAAAGCCGAATAATTACAAAATAAACTTCGGATCTTTCAAAAAAAATATATATATATATTATATATATATATAGTATACGTGTGTGACAACGCACCACTTTTACAAGAGAATCCGATACCGGAGGAGCCGAGCAGAAGCACATGTGTACTTAATTTAAACTTTAAACAACCATTAAAGTTTTCATCTTTAATTGGCCGCAACATTTCATTTCTCATTTTATTTTTTTAATTGCCCCGAAATATTCCCGGAATTCCCACTTCTTATCGGCGCATAATCGATTCCGATGGACGGATAATTGGTCTGATGAGTTTTCGGGGATGTGGGGCGTGCGATATCCTTTCTGGGAGCAGCTGTAGAATTTTTTCCAACTCTCGGGGAGCTCATTAAGGGAAGCTCATGAATTGTAAGCCAAACATCTGCTTCGGTAATTTATGGAAAACATTCAATTACATCGTAAAAAGAAGTAATTATAATTTAAAGAGAAGAAGCAGTTAAAGTTTATTGCTATTTTTTACGTTTTTAAAAGCAGTATTTAATTTATCGAAATATTATTTTTGTTTTTAAAATAAATAAAGGCTATTTATTTAGCAATAATTCAGTGAAAAAACATTAAGATCGGCTGAGTAGTTTAGATTTTATGAACAAATTACAAGTACGTTACGTGCTAACGCTAGACTCGCTAGCACTCGGTCTCTCCCATAGCAACTAAGCACTCTGCTTATAGTCCGGACTCTAGTGGCGCTAACGTTGCACTGTCGATGTTTACGCCAGCTTGAGAGGGTTACTACGTAGAAAGGCGAGACCGGTAACGCCCGTTGTTAACGTTACGACACAACCGGCAGCGAAACTTTGCATAATAATCAGTTATTTACGCACAAACAGGGGGGTTCTTATATTGCTACTTCACACATTTTGTACTTTTAAATATTTCCTTGAAAATTAGGTATTAAATTAAATAATTAACATTTTTTTTAATTAAAAAAAAGTACAAAAAAGTGAAAAACAAAGAAGAAATCAAATGAATAACTTACCGTTTGCAGCCATGCTGTAAAGAGATTGATGTTGGCCCTTCTTGCGGTACATCTTCACCAGAAAGAAGGATAAAAGCGATACCAGAAAGATAGCCACTGTTAATCCGATGTACAGTGCCAAATCCGATTGAGTGTCTGCCAAATTTGCTGCAACAACGAACAGGAAAAGAACTTTATATAAAAGAATTACTTTTCATTTTTCCAATAAAATAAAATACTAATAATATCGACTTATAGGGTCGATAGCCTAATAAATAATAAACAAATAAATAAATAAAATAACAAAATATAATTTATTACAAAGAAAAAAAGAAAATTGCATTGATCAAGAATCAAATGAGCCATCACAAGAGAAAATTTCAAATTTCAAATCGGCGGTTGACGTTTAATATGCACGTTTAATATTCATTATACGGTATAAAGTGAAACTTTGCCATCACGCAGAAGAAATTTCCATCAAACACAGCGCGGCCTTATTATGCAGAAATTATGTGTTGACTTAATGCAAATTTTGCGTACAGCTGAGGCATTCGCATTAATTCGCCAATTAATATTGATATTATTTAGGCGCGCCTGTCGACTGCTGATGAAGGATGCTGTTTGCCTTTGCCGGGCCGGCCAAAATGTAAACAGAGATAGTAGCGGGGCGAGATCCTTTATTTTCGCGCAAATTCTGTTAAAGTAACATTAGAGTGCGGAAGTTGGAATGGTACCCCTATGGTCCACTGACCTAATAGCTTATTTCGCTTATAATGCATTTATCCTGTCTGTACTGACCATCTATTTACACCCTCATTAGGACGCCGGCCAGCTTTTACTTTCACTTAGCATCACATCAAAGTATCAAACAGTTCCTGGTTCCGGTGCAAAAATATTAATTTGCTTATTGAGGCCCAAAACTATTAGGCCTGGCCAGGATATATTCGAAGGGTTAATGTTGAGGCAAAGGATTATTTACTATTTCGCTTAGAATGTTCAGCCATTAGATTTTAGTGATGTTTGTTTCATTAAAAAGAGCAAATATTATTAAATAATGTAAAATAATTAATAAATTAATTTAAAAAATAAAACATCCTGTAAAATATTGGAAAATTTTTAATTAAAAAGAATATGTTTAAAATAATGAAAGACAATTTATCTAGCAATATTTTAGTGAAAAAATCATAGAGATCGGTTTATTAATTTAGATTTTATTAACAAATTACTAGTACGTTACGAGCTAACGTTAGACTCGCTAGCAGTAGGCCTAGACGCGTTCCGCTTATAGTCCGGTCGCTTGTGTCGCTAACGTTGCGCTGTCGATGTTTGCGGCAGTTTGAGAGCGTTGCAACGTCACAGAGCGAGACCGGTAACGCCGGTTGTTAACGTTACGACGCAAGCGGTTATGAGACTTCGCCAATCAGTTGTCTATGCACCCCAGAAAATTATTAATAATTTTTAAAATAAATAAACATTTCACATCGAAATATTAAACAGTTCTAAGTTTCAGTGCAAAAATATTAATCTGCTTAATTAAGGCCCGAAACTATTAGTCCTGGCAGGATATATTTAAAGGGTTAATGTTAAGGCAAAGGACTATTTACTATTTCGCATATAATGTTTAACCCTTAGATTTTAGTGATGTTTGTTCATTTAGAATAGCAAATATATTTGTTAAATATTAAATTTACTTAATTTTTAAATAAAAATTGCAATTTTGTAAACATTTATTACAATGAAATAGAAAAAAGAGCAGAAATTGAAAAAAAGCGCCTGTTTTCGCTCGAAATCCCAATTAAATACTTCAGCGTCGTTAACTTTTAAGTGCACGAAAGCAGCAAATTGTCAAATCGGCAATTTTCCTCTTTCCCTCTTGCCATGGCAATTTAATGGATGCGCTTTTATTAGCCGCTATACACAGCATTCAAACGAACGTAGTAAATAAACTAAAGAACAATCTTTTAATCTTCGCAAACTGCGAGGCTGCTGATGAAAACAAACACTCGGTCCATTACACGAATTGAAACCTTCGCTTTTTTTTTTGTTGGACATTGCCCAATAGCGCTTGCTATTTCAGTTTATTTTCAATACGCAAAGAAAAGCAGCGCATTCGAAAAATAATTAACGGTAAAACCTCTACTAAAACTCAATAGATTTACGTTGAATTTCCTTTAGAGGAGTTTTTTTTTGCATGGAAATTGGAAAAGGAAGTCTTGGAATTGAAATATCCAGCATACGCACGTCCGCATATAAAGTAAAATTCCTCGGAGGAATGCTGGAGAAAAAGTACCCTGGGGCACCGACTTTCCACAGTATTTACACATAAATATCCCAATCGAATTTTCAAGCGCACATAAGGCGCACAAATCTCGCTCTTCGGATTACAGTTATAAGCCAACACCCAACAGGGTACATCTAGTAACCCGGAGGAAACTCGAGGGCCGACTGTATTACTTCCGGCTGACCATCCACTTAAACTGACTTTTTTTAGGATTTACCGCAATTTCGCAATTTCATAAAAATAAAAACATAGAAAAACTTCATTCAAATAAATATGATAAAATAAAGAAAAAAAGAAGAAGAAAAGTAAATAATTATTATAAATGTTTAAATGTGCAATATAAAAGGAAATTCACCCTTTGGAAGGGTATAAATTTATACTATACATAAAATAAACGATTAGTTGGTGCAGTTAGGGCGCAGCTAGGCAGCTAGGGCAAAGGTGTAATTCAAAGTCGTCGAATCAATTTAAAGGGTAAAGTATCAATTCGATTTCCCTTCTATTAAGTGTTCCACCAGTAACATTATTCAATATTCCGGCAATGTGTTTGCCATAAAACAAGCTGCTTCGCAACCCACCACCTATCTCTTCGTCGGTCACGTAACGGACATTTCAGAAATTTCGTATTCCAAAATTTGTATTCTCAATGGCGCATGGCTATACTATACAGGGTATTTTTTTTGCATCCTAGGGCATTTGTTATGGGGAAACCATAAAAGATATCAGTTTGATTTTTTCACCATTTCCAGTTTGGACCAAATTCTAGGTCCCCTAAAATAGTCCCCACTTCCA
>JASKGO010003110.1:0-11987 GCA_030556065.1 Holobus sp. GC000080 | reverse complement strand
CTAGAGAAAATTCAGGGAGATATAGTATTTAGAAGAGCTTAAACGAACATTTTTTTGCATTAAAAATTAAATTAAATTAACATAAAACATGTTTTTAGACTAAAAAAAAAGTTAAAATAGCTATGGGTGGCCATTTAAAAATTAAAAAATGAGGTAATTTCCGGCAAAACCAGAAGTAGTACTAAATTGAAATTAACATCAATCATTATTAATCTTCAATTAAAACTTTTCTGCATAACTGTGAAATTTTTTTGAAAAAAAAATCTAAATAAAGAATTGAAAGGAATATTTCAACATCAACAAAAACTTTTTTTATAAAAAATGAAAAAAAACATTAAATTAAAAGCAAAAAATGACATTTTAATTGCACTTGCAGTTCTTCGATCGAAGGGATAGTCGACGTAAGCGTGCGAAACGCGAAGGGCATTTTACGCCCTTCGGAATCGGAGCTGCTGCTGATAAAAGTGAGAGCATCGGGAACGCCGTGCAAAACAAGGGTGCACTTGCCGTGCAAACTTATGAATCACACCAAATACTTGCAGTATAAAGCATCGGTGTTTGCACACGAAACCCAACAACAACGCATCCAAGACGAATTCATAATCAATGAGCAAGGAATACATTATCTGGTAATTGTCTCTCTGAAACAGATTTCACAGCCTTCCTTCTCAGTTTAAGATTTCCCAACTCTTTTTATTTCATTTTTCGTATTTTTATTTTTTATTTTGCAGAATAACACGGTGCAAATCTTGGAGTGTCCTCGTCAATCGTTCATCACGCTGGCAATTGAAATAACAATCACCAGCAGCGACGACGTCGACTTGGAATACGACGTTGAAGAGCAGCAAAAACTTTGTCCGCAAATCAGCTTGGAGTGGAATAAGACCTATGACAAATCCAAAAAAGACCTTTTGGCCATTCTTGATAATCTCCCCGATGAATTTTGCGATAGCAACAGTTCTAAATCACTTGATGAACTAGTAATGATTGCCGGTTTCGACGACAAAGAGTTTTACTCGCAAGTTATTGATTGCATTATCAGGTAATTTAAATGATTTTTGTTTGAATTTCGCGCCAAATATGGCGGATGTTCACGAGCTGAATACTGGGTGGCCATTTTCACAACTCTTATATGGGTAACTTCTGTAGTTTTAAAGATAGAGATTTGGTTAAATGGGCAAAAATGGGCAGAATTTCCCGCCTAAACTAAATTCCTTTACAAAAATCAGATATGTTTCTTGGTACCCGAATTATTCCGCAAAAAAAAAAATGAAAATCGTCGATTTGGATATTTAAATTCCAAGAAAACTATTTGGCTTAGAAAAAAAGCAATAATTGTTCCTAGTAAACATTTTTAAGTACTTAAGTACAATCCAAATAATTTTTCAAGACTTCCAGAATTTGAGTTTTGAGGAAAAAAAAGTTTTCTTTTTCACAATTTGAAAATTAGAAAAATTTTCAATTAATTTTAATTTTGAGACACAAAAATTGATTTCAGTGATTGCCTATTTTCGAATATATTCCGAAAACTAATGGACATTATCAAATTTCACAATCCCACCTACTATACCCAAATGAAATCGTGCGAGGAACCGAAAAGAGAGCAACTGGTTAGCGAAATGTACGAACAACCGGATGCCTCTTTGGTGAGCGAAGTGTTTCAAGAAATCCTTGCCGATTCCATGACGGAAGTATTCAACATGGCCGCCAAAAAGCCGGATCCCATTAATTATAACGATGAAATCGACGGCGGACTTACCTGCAAATGCCAATCAACTTTGCAGCAATCGGAAATTTCACACGAAACTCCTCCTCGCAGTGTTCTCACGTGCGAATATTTCGGGGAGTAGGAAATTATTAATTAACATTTATTAAATAAACGGATCCTTTATTCTTTTAAAAACTGCTAGGAATTTGTCTCCATTATTTCGGCTCACCTTTTGCCCTTCTTCTGTACTGCTGTATAGTTTTTCCACAATGGGATCGTGTGCCTGAAATAAATATTACTAAGTAATCATTTTAATAGAAAGAAAAACAAAAGTTAAAAAAGGGAAATACCAGTTCTTGATCTGAACATTTCTCAAATAACGGATGTTCTGTAAAGTGCTGAACAATCCATTCATTTAAATCCTTTACATCTGTTATGGTATAGACAATTCCACCCTCACTGAGCACATAAGCATATTCTGCTAGAAGGCATTTATTGATGATCCTCCACTTATGTTTAGCTTTCTTAAAATGTGGATCCGGATACAAGAAAAAGATTTTCTTCAACTGAAAGCACAAAATTCATTAAAAACTGTATTAATTATTGCATAAATCATGCATACTTGTCCTTTATGAAAATAATTAGGCAAATATTTCATTGCATTAGTTCTCAAACAGGCTACATTTTGATAGGCACCTTGTTTTTGATTTCTTAATGCTGCTATTCTATCCATCACATAGTCAGAGACTTTTACTCGTATCTCCATGCCCAGCATCAAGCTGTCTGGATACATGGGTGACAGTGCTATAAGTAATCCTCCATAGCCACAACCAATATCAGCAAATTCCACATGCTGATTGGGTTTCTTCTCAGGGTAGTATTTGTACCAATCCATATCATTGGGAGTTTGGGGGCTAATGAATATTATTAATATTAATGTTATTATTAATATTATTAATAAAAAATCAGTATTATTTATTATAAATTATAGCTTACTAGTCAATGCAATGATCAGCAATTGGATTTGAATGTGCTCGTTGTCTATAAAATTTCTTCTGTGGTAAATTTAGTGGTTCCTCACAGAAATTCATATTTTGATTAGACACCTCCATTTCTTTGACGAAATGCTTCTTATTTACTAGTTGTAATAACATATTAAATGTTTAAAAAGTATATTTAAGTAATTTTAAAAGTTTACCTGATTCTCGTGGAAATGTTTTGCTGCAACATAACCTTAAAGCTAAATGAACCGCACAGTTCACAGAGGTCGCTTTTTATAAATTGAAAATGGTGGAGGGAGAAAACAATTTAAAAAATTAATTAAAATCTTAAAAATTTCTTTAAAAACTACACTTTAGAATATTTTATCACCATTAATGCAAACTATATATGAAAGTACAATCTTTTAAAATTAATACAACAGAGAAATATTAAGGAATAATTCCATTTTTTTCTTTCAGGAAGTCATTAAGAAGTAATTAACCCCAGGTTTTTGCGTTTCTTCTCAAAGCGAAACATCGATTTTTGTATCCACTTTTCATGATAATTATTTAAACAACCACAATAAAGAAGTACGCACAAAGAAATCCATTGCTCAGACGTTTGCGTTTTGAAGAAATAGGTTATTGATTAAAATGAGAAAACCTCAGTTTATTTTTATTTGTGTATGGTGCAAGTACATCCACAATAAATTGTAAAATGGACCTGTTTATCGACAATTGCGTGCAATAAATTAATTCCTGCTATGAATTCAATGGATTCTCCAGAGGAACAGCAGTTCTGCTTGCGCTGGAACAATTTCCAAGCAAACATCACGTCGCAATTTGAGACATTACGAGACGCTGAAGATTTCACCGATGTTACGATTGCATGCGATGGACAAAGGATCCAGGCCCATAAAGTGGTCCTTTCGGCATGCAGCCCCTATTTTAAGGAATTGTTTAAGGTACCAAATTATCAACAAAGCCAAGAGAAAGAGAAACCAAAAACTTTAATGATTTCTTTTTGGGAATATTTACAGAACAATCCCTGTACCCATCCAATAATATTCATGAGAGATGTCGAAGTAAGACATGTAATGGCTCTGATGGAGTTCATGTATGCTGGGGAAGTGAATGTGGCCCAAGCCCACTTGTCAGCATTCCTGAAGACAGCTGAATCATTGAAGATTCGAGGATTAACTGAGACAAACACTGAGTGCAGACCCAAAAATAATGCTGTAAGTTTTCTTTCAAAACTATTCAGCTATTTCTAACTTTTAAAGTGCTTTTAGTTAAGTATCTAAATATTTTGTTATTTCAGAAGTTACAGGAGAATGTTTCCATTAATAAAAACGAAACAAATGGTGCTGAAGAAGGTAACAGGAATTTGGATGAGCAAAAGTTTTGCAATGAGACTCTTTGTGAGAAGGAGAACAATATGAGTGGTGCATCCATTGAACATGATCTCTTGGAAAAAAGACTGAATGATGTTGAAGAAGTGGAAATGGACTTGGAGATTGCCAAAGCCATTGAACCGAAATTGGAATTGCCCGATTACGGGCTCACCGATAATGAAAGAGCTGTGGATGCTGATAAAATGTTCTATGGGGACACCTCTCATGCATCATTTGCAGGTAAACTCTGTTTCTATGCTAACTTATCGATTTTTAAAATAATTCATTGAGTTATCCTTGAAAAACCTAATTTTTATGTCATTTTTTCGAACAAGGGGGCATGGAGATAATACCGCAAGTTTCAAATGCAACCGATTACAATCACTCTAGTCGCGACGCCAACGAATTGGCCTACGGTGAGTAGCAATGCGTTTAGAATGCTTGTACACACACAACACACGCAATGAAGTGAAAAAAAACATCAATAATTAATAACTGAAATGCACTGTGCTGTACTTGCAACGAAGTTTAAAATATGATGATGCGAAGGGGGATTGTTTGTTGCAGGCACAGACAGTCGCAAATTGCATTCATTGGATCCGAGACCGTGCGAGGAATGCGGCCGAGTGTATAGTAATCTGTCGAATTTGCGACAACACATGAAACTGATCCACTACCCCACATTCGTGAGGTGTCCCGTTTGCTCGAAAACATTCAAGACTGATCTCTATTTGCGCCGACACATGATTACCTCACACGAGTCCACTGCGACCACGTACAATAACAATACCTATAGCTCTAGTAGCAACTGCAATAAAGTGCTGTTGAGCCCCAGACCTGCGATGCCCTTTCACAATCGAATGCCGCCAAACGATTGCTTTACGGCTGCGATGCAGAAACGCTGATTTTCAACCGCGCGCACAAACTTTTGTTCCTCAAAAAGAAAGACAAACAAACTAACAGAAAATTTATTAATATAAACAAACACAACTTATTAGACTAGAGAGTTTATTCTCGTAATTATTACTTGTAGTTAGCCAAAGTGTTAGTATTTAATATTGTGTAGAGAAGAATAAAATGTTGAAAAATGCGCTGTGTGCTGGCTTTTCAGGGCAGGCTGACGGCACAGTTTACAGGAAAGATAATTGCAGGCCCAACGCTTACGGATACAGCACACAAAGACGAAACAAAGGAAAGAGTCAACAGAGAACGGTAAAGTTACTGATTTAATGCTTTGAATTGTTTTTTGTTTGATTTAAAGCAACAACAAAATCGTTCGTTAAAGGTGACGCTTGCCGAGGGAATCGAAGTGTGCGAAGAACAACTGAGGAGCGTCAAGTGGAACGATTTCAGGAAACTTACCAGAAGTTTGGCCACAATTTTGTTCAGTCCATCCGAATTGGCCACTTGTTCCGTTACGGGACAGCGCTGGAGTAGAGCGGGAACTGCAGAACGTCCAGTTAAGCCTGCTTTGGACCCTGTTAAAGTGCAAGCTATCATTTGTGAGTCAAATTCCTAAAACAAAAAACAGTATATTGTATCAGTTTAAGAACTTATGACTGTTTTGATTGCAGCGTATGTGGCTAGCAATTTCCCAGGAATAAAAATCAGTCGAATTAAACAGGTGCTTGCTTACAAATGCAAAGAAAACTCGACGGCTTTCAAGATGAAATCGATTCGTTACTACAGTTAAACCGTGAGCCAAAGTTAATTCCTTAGTGAGAATGTTATTGCTAGCCAAAGACCAATTAATTATACTTGCAGTGCATCTAGTAAAATGGAATATTTATTAAAAAGAATCCACTAGTTCAGTGGCATTCAATATGAACTATCAAAAACACTGCATACATTTAATTAAATAAATTTTTAAAAAATGACGATATAGTTGTTTTTTCTATTTTGGAATTAAAAGAATCAAAAGTGGGAGCATCCGCAGCGCGAGCACCTGGTGACACTTGATTATTATCAGGTAACTTCTGAATGCTGACTGCATTAGAGGAAGCCATTTGCAAATCTCTGATAGTGGTTGTAGTTTCATTTCGGATGTGTTGTTGCTGCTGTCGTTGCTTTTGTTGCTGCTGCTGCTTCTGCTGCGGCGGCTGTTGTTTCTGCTGCTGCTGTTGCTTCTGCTGCTGGTTTTTCTTAGGATTTTGAATGTTTTTTTGCTGAGCTTGTTGTTGATTCTTCCTTCTGATTGCACCGGCATTCGGCGGCTGTTTCGACTTCTTATCAATAAGTGTCCTTAATCGCGATGCGGCTAACGCAAATTTGTTTGAATTGATGAGTCGAACGATTTCCTCCTCTTCTTTCATATCCTGTTGAATATTTTGAATTCTGGACTCCTGTATTTTAACAGTATAAAAAACAGCATTGTAGTTGCGTTCGTATTTCATTCCATTTTCTTGTCTGGCGTGAAGTTTTTTAATCAATTGGCCCGCATGTTCTAACTTGTATAGTTTCTCAATTTCGTCTCTGATGTGAGCTGCGATGTATTTGTTACACTTCATTGCTTCTGCTTGTTCTGAATATTCTGTCTTCATTTGCACGTAACGTTTTTTCCAATTGTTATTAGCACATTCACTGAAAAATTGATGTAAATTGTATTTAAAATGCAAATTTCATGAAAGAACAATAATAAAAAATTACCGTTCAATTAAATAGTTTAGGAAACTATTGTAAGGATCATTAATGGGACAAAGTGAATGATCCTGGAAGAAATTGGTAAATAATGCCATCGCATTTGATATAATTTTCCTCTCCTCTTTTAAACCTTTCAACATATTTTTCAAATTACCAATATTTGCATCTCTTAGCGCAAAAACAATGTTATGATCAGCATTAATGGCTGCTGCCGTTAAATCATTTACTTTTTCTTCAACAATTTTAGTTTCGTAGTAGATATGCATGTGAGTACTGAAATCGCAATTGCAACTGGAACAAATCGCCTCGTTCTGCAATAGTTCGCAACTTATCAGTTCGGGAGGTCCCACCAATTTCACGGGGGCATTTTTGATGAAACAAGACTTGTGGCATTTTTTAGTATAGTTGTACTTATTGATTCCACAAACCTACGAAATGTTTTGTTTAAAATAAAATTGCATTCCACATTACATTACTTACTGAATAAATTTTGGAACAGTTCTTGGAAGTGCAAACAGTTAAAGGTTGACTTGTTGGAATATCAATCAATTTTACTAGTGGCACATGCACATTCTTTCTTACTTCTGAAATGGTGATGTTTTCAGAAGAGATAAATTTCTCATGGCGTTCCACAGATTCAACATTATCTTCTATGTTATCAGCAACATCGGCCAATGGTTTTAGAAGCGACAAAATTTGATTTTTCGCTTCGTTGATGCAATTGTAATTTTTAAGGTTGTAGCGAACATTGCCAGAGCCACTAATATAATTCAGAAATGCTGAACACTCATTGGAACTTTTGCCCCAACTCTTGCCCATTTTACATTGATCTCCATAATTAATATTTTTCTCTCTGGCCAGAACGTAGCGAAAAGCTTCGTTATCGACGCAAAAAACGTTACGATTTCCGAACGCGTCGCATTTTATTTTAACGCCGCTCTCATTTTCTACATCATTAAGCGCCCGCTTAATTACCGCCAACGTATCGCCTGGTTTGTAATCAGTTACACGGCTATTTGTAAATATAAAAACGAAATTCTGAGCTATTAGTTTGTCCAGCTTTCTGAACAGCTCCAAAATGCAAAACTTGAAAAACGGCGTTATTACTGCCGAATTCGGTTTGAAAAGAAAACATATGGCATTCAAATTGGGAAATATGCTCAAATAATGCAATAAGTAGTCCAAATTCTGTTTGTCTTGGTCCATACCTCCAACATCTCCAAAACCAGGAGTATCAATAAAGTTGATGCCATGGCCATCATTTAGAACAACTTTATAAGACCTAGCTGCTTGGGTGGAAGAACTTCCCAATGAATCATCTTCATGGGGATCTTTTTTGCCCTTAGTAATGTGATGATCTCGATTGTTGTGATCCATAATGGAAAATGAAACAGGCATCAGAACAGTTGGATTTAGGACAGCAAGGGCCCTTTCTAGTGAGCACTGTTCAATGTAATTAACATATGAATTGATAAAAGTTGATTTTCCAACTCCTCGTTCCCCTAGCAAAAGGATGTTTGTCCAATTCTGTACTTTCTTCGCCATATTGAGTCTGCTTGAATACTGAATAGAGGACAAATGGGTTCAATATGGAAGGCTTCCAAGAATTCCTTGTATTATTTCTGTAATAAGCATTTTTTTTTAATTACTAATAGAATACCAAATACATCTTTCTTAATGAAGTATTTGTAGAATACGAATAAAAAAGAAATGTTTATTTACCTATTCACAGATCTTGTTTCAAATCTAACTTCTACAAATTTCACTCACTAAACCAACATACTAAACAGACGCCAACATTGAGCTTTGAAGCATATTCCAATTTATGTTATCTACACAAAGTCTGGGGAACTACAAATGAGATATTCAGACATGCGCATAAAGAGCGACATAAGTTGAAAAAATGGCTTGACAACACACAGTACATCTAATTTAAAATGAATTTCATTAAAATTTATGAACGTTGGTATAATTGCAAATTTTATTATTCATTTAAATATAAAGATACATCTATTATATAAAAAGAATATTTGTTTCAGTCATACCGACATTAAAAATCTTATTCTAAAAAAACCCTTACATTTACAAAAATAAGAAACTAAAGAAACTGCAAAACACATAAAAGAAGCATCAATAAAAGGGATGTCGGGCAATTCACATTCAGCGACGACCAAGCTTTGAAGTGGTACTATAGTAAGAACTGTCCGAGTCGCTGTCATCATCGTTATTTGGCCTACTTTGATTCGGTTTCTTGTAGTTCTTAAACTGATTTTTCTTGTAGGGCGGAGGTTGCTCATTGTTGGCATGAGTAAAATTATATCCCGTGGGATGGACGAAAGCAGGCTGATATGTTGGTTGACCCCATGCGTTCATACTCTGTGGCGGACCACTATAAAAGCCAGCATTTGGAGGTGGGTAGTTGACCGGTTGAGGTTGATAGGGAGGAGGGAGGCCCTGGGACAGTTGCAATATCAGATTTTGCTTCTGCTGAGGATTCAATTTAGAAAGATCAACATTATTATTTGATCTTTGCGGTTGACGATTTTGTTGTTGCTGTTGGGGCTGTTGTGCCCTGCCTTGAAATTGTCCAGAATTCCAATAGGAATTTCGTTGGGGCTGTTGACCTGTAGACCTTCTGTTACTCTGCTGTTGTCTCTCCTGAGGTCGAGCATTCGTGGGTGGTGCATCTAAGTCCGCCATAAGCTGAATCAATAGATCTAGAGCTGCAGACAACTGATTTGAATAAACAAGATGAATAATTTTTTGCTTTTCTTTAATCAGTGAGTCATCTTCCTCCTGGTTTCTTGGGTCGTTTTTTTGTCTCTTGTTCTCTAGCACTTTATTATGATGATAATGACAATTTCCACTGCGATCGGACCGGAAGCCATTTTCTTGGGCCACGCTCAAATCTTTTATCATTTGACCGTAGATGCTCAAATTAAACAGACCATCGATTTCCTGTTTGATATTCTCCGGCTTTAGAGATTCTTCGGTATTGTGGCTGTTTTTGAAGATTTCCACCAGTTCCAAGTGCTCTCTTTTCATTTCCCGGTATCGCCTTAACAATTCGTTGTTTAATGACGAACCCAGCTTTTCTTCTCTGTAAAAAAAAAAAAATAATTCATTATAGACCAAAGCATGGATCAGAAAATAAACCAAATTACCGTTCAATCAAATAGTTAAGGTAACTCTCATATGCATCATTAATTGGGCAAAGTGAATTTTTCATCAAAAAATTAGCAAACTTTGCAATAACTTTGGAAATAACTTCCTTTTCCCGTTCAAGACGCTTCTTCTTGTCTTTCAGCTTGCGAATAACGACTTCTTTTTCCCTTACGACATCGCCCGATGATTTAATTCTGCTTAACACAGTTGGATCTTCTTCTTTGCCTTCAGATGTTTGGGTTTCATAGTAGATATGCATATGGGTACTAAAATCGCACTTACACTGTGTGCAATTCGTAGTTCTTTGCATTGCCCAACATTTAATCAATTCAGTAGAGCCGACGACCTCCTTGGGAACATTTTGCAGGTAGCATGGATTGTGGCATTTCTGATGGTAATCATATTTGCTTATGCCAAAAACCTGCAACAAAACGTTTTATGAAATTAATTAGCAAAGTGTGTCTACTTACGGTGTAAATCGTGGAGCACTTCTGGGAAGTGCACACAGTGACCGGTTGAGTTAGTGGAGTCTCAACAAACTTAGTTACCGGCACGAAAAGATTATTTTTCAATTCTGCCATGCTCGTATTTTCCGACATCAGCCGTTTTTTGTGACGCTTCAACGCCTCCAAATTGTCTTCAATGTTTTCAGCAATATCAGCCAACGGTTTCGACATGATCATAATCATTTTTCTGGTCTCGTTGATGGAGATTGTATTTTTCAGAGCGTGCGGCGTCAGTCCGGGCACTTTCTCGCTGCCGCGGATGTAATTTAGGAGTTCGAAACATTCCTTGGAACTCTTGGCCCAACTGCTTTCCATTTGACTTTGATCTCCATACTTGATGTTCTTCTGTTTGGCAATAACGTAGCGGAAAGCTTCATTATCGAAACAAAAAATGTTGCGCTTGCCACTGATGTCGCACTTGATTTTTACGTTGCTTTGTTTCTCAATATCGGCAATCAATCGCTTAATGATTGCCAGCGTGTCTCCGGGTTTGTAATTAGTCCCGCGAGTATTGGTGAAAAGGAAAATAATATTATCAGCTGCTGATTTGTCTAAATGCGTGAGCAACTCCATAATGCAAAACTTAAAAAATGGAGTTATAACGGAAGCATTTGGCTTTAAAAGGAAGCAAATGGCATGGACTTCCTTGTAACTGCTCAAATGGCTCATTATGTACTCAAAATTTTGCTTATCTTGATCAATTCCCCTGGAATCCCCAATGCCAGGAGTGTCAATAAAATTGATGGTATTTCCATCTTGCAGTTGAAATTTATATGACTTTGCAGCTTGAGTGGAAGAATTGCCCAATTTGGCATCTTCGTTTTCATCTGTTTTGCCTTTAAAGATTTCATGTTCCTTGTAATTTTCGTCAACGATCGAAAATTTCGCAGGGATCAAAATGGACAGATCTGAATCTTTTATGGCACTAAATAGATTGTTATGTTCCACGTAATTTACAAATGCATTTATGAATGTTGATTTTCCAACGCCTGTTTCACCAAGAAGAAGGATATTGGTCCAATTGTCTTTCTCATCCATCTTTACCAATCACCACTTTCGTTAATCGTAAGCGTAAGTAACAAAACCAATGCACAAAATGGGCGACTTAGCAACAAGGCCAATCTGTAAATAATCAGTATACTAAATATACATGTTTAAATAGATAATTACCTAGTTTAAGTATGTATTGTTAACAATATTGTCACAAAAATTAACTGATATTTTTAAAATTTATTTCAGATTAACAAGCAATAGCTAACAGGAAAAGCTGACTGCAACTGCACTGAAATTATACAACTGAGGAAAAAATGAACCACTCGCTTGTTGCCTGCTTATCTTCGCAGCTCTATTGTTTATGCCCAAAAACTCGGTAAAATCAGGGGAAATACAATTTTAAAGGTCATTTCAAAGGTCGTTTAGTTGCTTAACCAACAAAAACTTGCAGTAGAACGTAACCTTAAAAAACAGAAACGAGTTTTGCGAGTTGTTAAAAAAGAAAGTTGTTTTTACTTGAGTTTCCATTTAAAAAATCCAAATGGAAAACTATAGAAAAGGTAAAAATGTCGAAGAACCGTTCGATAGGGAAAAAATAGGA
>JASKGO010003109.1:0-31290 GCA_030556065.1 Holobus sp. GC000080 | reverse complement strand
TAAAATTGAAATTTATGCCAATAAATCGGAAATGTCGTCTTATGTAAGTATACCAATTTTTATAAAAATCGGTTGATAAATAAAAAAATGACAGGGTTGCGCCACTTTTCGTTGTCACCCGGTATATAAAAAACAATTAAACAAACAAAAAATACAACAAAAATATTACTGTAGCCAAATCGGTGATTTTGTTTTCGGAGTGTTGGTATCCACTAACGGAAGTGAATACCAACAAGTCCAAATTTTCATATTTCCTGCTCTTCTTTTCATTTCTACCTGAATGAGCAGCCGCTAAAGTCAGTCTATGACATGCAATGTCCCGCTTTAGACCATCGAATAAGGACCAAATGCTCGGATGGCTGCAATGAAAAATTGAATTGAGGGCATTGTGAAATCCTTCACAACAATTTGTCGTCCTTGGCATACGATGTAATGCAGCTTCGTAGTGGTTCCAAATTCGGACTGGGAATTGTGGATCTCTACCCGCTGCCCCCTCGATGTAGGTGGAATGGAAATATGTCAGGACTTCATTATACGCCTCTTCATCTTCTACCGGAACAAAAGCCAAGGCTGCCAAAGACTTCAGTTGCGTCCTCACTTCAATGTCGCTTTGATATAAAGTCTTCAGGCCAACATTGTTGATTTTTCTCTACAGGCTCTGTGATAAATGGAAGTAGCATCCTTTGATTTCAGCGGCCGGGAATGATGTTCTTGCACTAATATTTTCAAAATGTCAAACTTGAATATGTCTCCAAATTTTTTTTCTGTAGGAGAATGTACAGACATGGCGGGAACGAATTTCCAACTTTTGCATGCCATGTGTACAGTTGATAAAACATGCTGGGCACTTTATCGAAGGTGCCATCACCAAAAATTATTTCCTTATTTAATTCGGAAAGCAAGTCCTTATTGCCGACGACCAAAATTCTGTTTATATTTAGCATAATTTGATAATTCATAAATATGTGCGCATTTGTACCTGTGCGGTTTTGCCCTAGTGCGCTTTTTTCTTGTGCATTTTTGCCCATTTGCGCTTTTGGTTTTGCGCATTCGTCTTGTGCGCTTCTGTCCGTTGGGCTTCTGTCCGGTCACCATTAGGTCCATAGGAGTTATTGTCATTGGTAAATTATGTTTTTAATTTTTATTGTTTGTTATAAACAATCATACTTATAAAAGAGGTTACTAGATTGAAATAGAAATTACAATTTAAGAAAAATTAAACTCAACAAACTTAAAAATTAATAGAACCTCTGTTCCAACGTCTGAAGTTTTTGGATGTTATCCATATCCAAAGTAATGTTAAAAGATCGTCGACACCGTTAATTTCGTTTGTTTGGTAAGTCAGTACTTGTTTTGTAAAATAGTAAAACATCTAGTTAGGTTTTTTGATATTATTGTCTTCTACTTTCTTTTTTCTTTATGTAACTTCTTCTCTAAGCCATTGGCTAACAAATTGTATGTTACTTTTTAGCCCTGATGAAGGCGCGCGCTACTAGCGGCCGAAACGTTGGTATGAATAAATGAACCATTAACAACTTGGTTTTTTTAAGTTTGATCAACCAGCCACAAAGGCAATTCCTCTTTTCGTAAATTACAACCAAACAGGATCATTTTGTTCTCATTAATAATTAAATTATGAAAAAATTATTAATGGCAGACCCCTCATGTTTGGCATCATTAGAAAGTTTAATCAATAAGGCCAAGGACCGTATTATTTTAATGTAATTTGTATATTAATCTTTAATTAAGCATTTGCATTTAAGTGATTAAATGAAGGAGATATTTATTTATTAAAAAAAAAAAACATATTTTTTAATAATGTATAAATAATTTAAAATATAAATAATAATAAAATACAAATAATATTAAATAAATTCGTTTTCTTAAAAAAAATAAAAATAAACAAATTCAAAATTTAAACTTTAAATACGTGTAGAATGAATATATGAAAGAAATTATCTGTAACAAATAATATCGTTAGTTTCATTGTAATAAAGACGCATTTTAATGATAAATTTTACATTTATTGTCATATGTAAACGGCAAATACCAATGGGGCCGAGAAGAAATCCAATTTCGGTTTCGATCAATAGATGAAATGTAGTCCAAAGTTTCTGAAATTCCAAATCCACTTCGCCTTTGTTGATTTTCCACATGGCTTTCTGCAAGTTTTCAGAACTGCTGGCAATTAGTTCACTGCCGTATAAAATCAACCACATTGACACATAGCACAACAAAAGTATTTGCAATTTAAGTAGATTAAACTCCTAAAACAAAAATGTACTATTGTATTGGAAAATTAAAATCATTCGAAAAATTTACCTCTCTCAAAATATAACAGAGCAATGCAACTTCAACGGATGCACAAAATATCATCATCATTGAAGGACCTTTTATATTATTATATAATGGAAAAAAACATCTAAAATTATAGTCATTTATAATTAATAACAATAAATTTTTGGTATTTAGGAAATTTAACTTATTTTTTAGCTGTTCGTGATATATTATGCTGTGTTTTAATAGTTGTATTTTACATTTGATATTTCCAGCTTCATCAATTCCCGTGATTTGGTCATGGAGGTTGTTAAATTCACTGGCTATTAATGAACTAATAAAAATCATCATAAATGTTACCATTGCAGCTAAATACAAACATAAAGCTGCAGCAGAAGCGTATGCAGTGATGTAAATTTGATAGACGGGGTAATAGTAAATATCAAATGCAACGATCTAAAAAGATGTATTAATTTAGAAAATATTAGGTAATTGAACCAGTTTTTCGAAAATAAAATTTACAGTGGTTAGTCCCTGAAAGCAATTCTGGTAATTTGAACAATGCAATCCAAACCAAAGATATAAGATGAAGATTAAAATTAAAGGCCAGTAAAGGAAATTTAGCCAACGAATGAACTGGTTGCACTTTTTATTCAGATTTTTCGTATTCTCATCTGCAAGAGCAGATATGTTAGTCAAAATCTGGATCAGTTTGTTTCTGTTGGTGTAGACAGTATTATAATAGAGAAACCCAGTTAAAATTAAGTAAATATATTGCACATTTTCTAGTATTGTATTTTTTTTATCGGACTTTCTTGAAAATTGTTACATAAGAATTCCTATATCTTGAAAAGTTCGAAACAATTCATGGAAAATATACCTGACTTTATTGCTAAAATTATATTTGTGCCGATGAAAATTTGTAATAATCCCAGATATATTATCAAATATAAATAACGTTTTGATTTAATTCCAAATATTCCAAAAAAATAAAAAACTTTTGAACACTCCAACAAGAACAAGTTATCCATTATTTGTAGCAACCTTTTTACTAACAAACCACAGTTAGTCTTTCTGAACTAATCATGCACTGTGCTCAATTACTATTGAATTTCAATTCATTTCTTGAATATCAACATAAAAGCGAACAATAATCTTTATTGGTTTAACTGAAAATTTTATAAATTATGTTCTTCATTAGATGGGACTAATTGATTGATTAAATTGAAAACCTAATGAAATATTAAAAGGTTTTATAGCAACCCTTTCTTTAAGCTAAATATCTGACATTTTTGGTAAAAATAATCACCAGTACGGAAAACAGAGCATCCAAATATTATGCCAAAATTTTTGATTTTGCCACCAGTTTTTATTATAATGGGCTATATTTATCAATTTCATTAAGTAATCGATTTAAATACGGTTTCCACTAAAATATTGAAAAAAATATTCTCTTTAAAATGAGGGGTCACTCGACCCCCCATGCCATTTAAGATTTTTAAGTCGGAGGCCGTGGGGGACAGGGGGTGTCTGTTACGCCATAACGAAATATTCCAAAAGAAGTCCCCCTAACAACAAAAATTGACCCGTCTTAGGGATTTTTCATAAAATGAGTATATTTCAGGTTATTCCCACTGGATACAAACATCAGTTGGGAGAAAACTCATAGAAGGAAATTCAAAAACTTTTCGGGTTGCAACTGGCCAGCAGCTTCTTGAGGATTCATCGCATTGCAAGACTGCATTTTGTCAAAAATTGCATATATTGAAATGACTTTAAATGGGACCAAAATTAATTTACCGATGGATCCTGATTCTGAAAGAGAATTGGAAAGAGTAGAAGACCATTTTGCGGAATGTTCTTTTGGCCTAAGGGTTCACTACTCTGACTGACTTTCATTTCCGGAAGTTCCTTAAAAGCTGTTACTTTATGCTGGTTTTGTTGTTAAGACCTTTTTTCTATGCATTCTAATAATATTATTTTTAATGATACGAACATTCTTGTTATGGAGAGATCAGTCTTGATAGTTTTTTCAAATGTCTTTAGGAGCAAAATTTCATAAACATCGATTGATAAATAAAGAAATGAAAGGAGTGAGCCACTTTTCCGTATCACCCTGTATAAGAGCACAAATCTCAATTATTTTTATTTAAAAGAATTATTACTAATATCGTTAAATTAATAAAAATGAGTCTCAACTAGATTTTCATTAAAAAAAAAAAAGTGTTTTTCTCTCAAAAATTAAACTAACTTTGTGAATTATGTTCATTCAAAAATGTCGCTAAAATTGTAAAGAAAATGGATATTTTAAATAGAATACAAAAATTGCAACGAGAAAATCCGCAAAGTTTTCTGTTTTTTTTTTTAACACTAACATTTTAACATAACAGAATATGTGGGTAATACTGAAATAAATTTTATTTTGAAACTGCTACAAACTAATTAATAATTTATTTAAAAAACTTTTTTAATTTTAAAATAAATATTGCAAAAATATTCCGAAGTAATATTTGTTTATGTCCTTTATCTGCAATGGACTCCAAATAGTTAAAGAAAAGGGAAAATAAATTTTGAATTATTTATTTAGGCTAAATAAATTCATAGAGTCCCTTTTTTGTTAATGGGTGACATCTAGATGCCACTAGTGAACACTAGTGTTCTCACACTTATCATTTTACTTTTTAAAAACAGTTGTCGCAATTGTTGCGACGACATTAAAAAATGTAAGTAAGGTTAAGATTACCTCCCGCGCTTAATTTGTACCATCAAGATCAGAATTTTTAATTCTTTGCCTCATTTTAAACAAAAGAAACAAATATGTTGCGGGATATAGTTAATGGAGAAATGCTAAGAAGCTTTTTAGGGAAAGAAGTGAGCGTAACCGGATACGTGAAAAAGGTGGCCCCAAATGGTTTGTCTTTTGAAATGAAAACTGTTGATAACAAAGAAATCAAAGTTAATTTGCAAAGACCATATAACGGATTACTTGAAGGCATTGCAGAGGTAAAATCATATAATTTTAACTATTCAATTTACCATAATTATTGGTTTCAAACAGGTCCACGGTGTTCCTATCAATAATGGGATTGCCATCAACTGCCACAACTTTGTCACCTTTGACAAAAAATATGAAGACTCCTTCAATGCATCTGGACATAACACATTGTGCTCACTTCTACAATCATCACCACAATTATGGAACATAAATTAAAAGTACCATTTTTCCTTTTTTTTTTGTTTATTTAAATTATTATATTATAGATTAGCTAAACCAGTTTTTTCTACTTGTTCCAATAAAATTTTCAAATTTGTATCGAACAATTCACACCTTATTGGCATTTCTAAAGTATAAAAAGGGTTCTTCAAAGCATAATCTGAATACAATTCATAGATCTTCTTAAGAAGGACATCCATGTGAATCTGATTGGGTTCAGCCACCACCATCATTTTAACACCAGTAATTGTTTGGAAACAATGCAGTTTAAATGTGTCAGCTTCAAGCACCTCAATGCCTGAACACTTGGGCTCTGGACTCAGTTGACTGGCTATTGCAAACAGTGGATAGAACATACTTGCAAGAAACATTTTTTCGTTTGTGGTAATTTTCGGTCGTCCAAATTTAAGACTGATGGGATAGTTTTCCTTATTCTCTATGAATTCCAAGGCATCCCTTTTATCTTCCAACTGCCTTCCAGCAACAGGCATCCCATTAATAGCATACAATAGATGGCCAACTAATGAAATAAATGTTTAACAAGTATTCCCTCATTGAAGGCAATTAGCAAACCTTTTATGCCATCCCTTTGCCCAAATTCCACACTAATTTCCTTGTTTTCATAATGAAGTTTTATATCCAGAGGATACGAAAACGTTTTTTCAGTTTCAATCTTGGGTACATTGTGATCGTGATTGAAAATTAATCCACCAGATTTTGAAACGATATAAACTCCATAAATAACCATTCTTACTGAATGTTTATTGCAATTTTAATATTTTATCAAGTTATCTCATGAATAATAAAAACAACTCGATTTGCGAAAAACAATAACAGAGGTTAGATTTTGAAATGAATTAAGCAACCAAACATACACTTCAGTATGAAAATCGATTTCCGAATTTTTAGTTTCTTCTGGTTATTTCCTTTTCTTATGTTTTGAATTTTAATTTAACTGATATTTGAACATAAAGACCGAGAAAAGAATGCAAAAAAGGCAATCAATTTCATATCATTTAATTGAAAAGATGTATTTATATTTAATTATAACTTATTAAGCGCCGCCCATGACGACCGCGGGACCGTCAGGTTTCAAAGATTTGTCACTACTTGGGTGCAACGGAAGAATCTCTTCCTTGGGTTCGATGACAGTGACGTTGTCGGGCAGGCGACGCTTCGGTCCCACTTTGCCGTTCTGGTCGTACGGCAACATGATTTTCACTTTAATTCCCAACACACCCTGTCGCAGAAGAACGTGGCGAGTGGCGGTATCCACGTAGTGATTGCATGGATCTCCAGAGTGGATCATCAAGCCGTCGACGAACTTCATCGACTTGGCTCTCTGGCCACGAAGTTTTCCTGATACAACTACTTCACATCCTGAAAACAAACATTATTTTATTACTATTTTCTTCATCAAATATAAATGAATATTTTTTTTTTTGAGGAAAAACAATAGATACACACACACCTAAATGACTATAAATAATTTGCTGCTTGTGGGAAGTAAACTAATTAATCTACGCTACACCTTGACGTTTAACTTTAATTTGCATTCGTCCGTCAATGGATTGCCATCAAGATAATGCGTAACCGAGGGTATTTTATCAACAATCTTATCCGGCACGCAACTTAATTTATTATGACTTAATTTCAGCCAATCGATTTGCGAGAGCGGATCCAACAGGTCCTGGTCGATTTCCCTAATGTTGTTTTTGCTGAGAAATAACCAGCCGAGCGATTCGAGACCGTTCAGCGATTGCGCGTGAACCGTCTCGATCCGATTATCTTCCAAATAGATGTTGGTGGTCACGTTGCGACCGTTAATCACATGAACACCGCGAATATTTTTGAAAGCTCCCGCGGGAATCGCGCTTAACAAATTATTCTTCACGCTCAGCGTACTGATTAGCGGACTCTGGGCGAACCAATCGCCGTTCAATTCGGATATCCGATTACCGTCCAAATTCAGAAGCGTCAATTTGGGCATATCGTTGAAAGCGTCGATCTCGATGTGCGCTATGCTGTTGTTGACCAGATTCAGTTCGGAAATTGGCAAATTATTGAATACACCGGCTCGAATCACGCGCAATTTGTTGTCCTTCAATCGGAGCAAACGGAGGGCGGTCAAATTGCGAAAAGCTCCCGGATACACATCTCCTATTTCGCAATTGTCCATTATGACGTCCACTAATTGGGGTAGATTGTGTATGGCGTACGCATGGAGGATCGGAATCGATTGGTTTATAATTTGGAGGAACGTTATGCGATCCAGCGTGCCATCCGGCTGCAAACAACCCGAAATTTTGTCCACTCCCCTGGCACCGACAACGGTCACCGAAGTGTTAGCGAAACTAGGATTTACGCAACAATGCACGTCCCCAATTACCACAAGAAATAAAACGAAACAAGCGCAAAGTGGTCTTGTCATGTTGGGCGTCACGTATGCGTTTCCGATAAACGTTAGTTTAATACTACCGAATAAATTGATTTTTATTTAAATTAACCCATTGCTTAGTAGTATGTTGGAGGTTGAACAAGATAACCCCTACTAAGTGATAAGCCTACTAGTTTCGTCTTTGTTTACGCACGCTTCAATTTACACATGAATTACATCAACTAACCGAATTAATAAATACAAATTAAACAACATTAATTTTAATTGTTTTCATAGTATTTCTAATGATTAAGGAACGTGTTTCTTATTAAGTTACGTTATTTCATCATTGTTTTCTCCATGAAGCATGTATTATAGAGCTTTCAACAGCTTTACGCTGAGTTAACAAAAATTTAATAATTTCTTTCTAAAATTTCATTAAAAAAATGTATTCATAAATTTTAACTAAACATCGCCCCTAAATTAACGCAATGCTCTTCAACTCTGTCAAGTCTTTTTCATAAAAAAAAAATATATTACAGAAAAAACAAAACATCACAGCAAACTACTAACTGAATTAACTATTGTCTTCTCTAAATATTATCATTAAATAATAAATAACTTAAATTACCTTTAGCTCCTGATTCCATGATGAATCTTAACACACCATAGCAAGCACGGCGAACAGCCAGACCACCAATCAACTTGTACCTCAAGGATTCAGCCTGAGCAATAGCACACAATCCTCTTGTGGGAACTTTCTCGGCGTATAGATCAACAGTCTGCTCTGCAAAATTGAATCTCTTTTGCACGACTGAGGTCAATTCCCTAATACGACGTCCCTTTTCACCCAAAACATTTTGGGTCCTGGTGGCCATAATAATAATTTCAGTGCGATGAGGAGTGACTCGCACTTCAACTCCGGAATAGCCATCCTCGGCCAATTCACGAGTTAGAAACTCGTTCAATTCGGCTTTAAATACTCCATCTCCGACAAACTACAACAATTAACAGTTAATAAAAAGTCGGAAAATAAATCTACAACATGAAACATGAACATCATAAAAGTAGGGTTAGCTTTTGTAATCATGAAATTTTACGTCCATCCGTAAGGATTGTGAATGAAAGATTGGGTAAATTAAAGGCATGCCCTTCCGCGAAAATAATTATAAACAAATTTTTAATGAAAAGGAACTGGAAATTGATAAAAAAATAATTTACCTTGCGCTTTTTAGATGTTGTCGTGGTTGCCATCTTGGATCACTTGCACGAAAGAGATGGCGCTGCGATAAATTGTGACAAATCTGGTGGTTTTCTGGGGAAATCATTTTGACCAACTGAAAGGGAAAAATTGGAAAGAACTAAAACAGTTTTTGTTTACTTTACAATAACCTGCGATTGTGCTTTTTTTAAGTTTTAAATGTTTAAATAGCTATTAATTAAGTCTATTAAACAATCCACATCCGTGAAACTACTATAAATAAAAGTAATTTTTGAATATTTATTAGCAATAAGCCAATAAAAACCTATTTCTTCTATTTTTACTTTCAGCTTCTTCAATTTTCATCGAAATTTGTGTTGCTATGTGGGAGATAAAAATGCAGTTTATCACAAATGTGATAAAGCATGGAAATGTTGATTCTAAAAGTTGCTCTCTTAACAGCTGGGATAATTTTCCTGATTTTATTCAATTTTCCTCCAGCCCGGTGGTTCACCTGTTTGGAAAAAGAATTATTTGAAAAGTACATCAAAAAGTTCAACAAGAGTTATGAGAATACGACCATTTATAATCTTCGATATGAAGCATTTAAGGTACTTGCTTGAATATTGCAAATTTTTATATTTCTTAATATGTGTTTGAAATTCCAGGCCAATTTATTAGCCATTGAGACATTCAATAATGCAAGAACTGATAACATGAGTGCTACTTATGGATTAACCCATTACTCTGATTTGTTTGCTGAGGAATTTGCATCTCTAATGTTACAGCAAGATTACCAAGTCCCAATTAAGGCTGGAAGAGGAGCAGGAGGCGAATTAACGAAACGCGACGCGATCGGAATGCTACCCCGCAAAATCGATTGGCGCTTAAAGGGTGTTATCACCGATGTAAATAATCAATATTCATGCGGGGCTTGTTGGGCGTTCAGCACTATAGAGACCATCGAGAGCATGCATGCTATCAAAAGCGGCCAATTAACTCGACTAAGTACACAGCAAATGATCGATTGTGCCGGATACAATAACAAAGGGTGTTTGGGTGGAGATATTTGCACTCTACTGGAATGGCTGACCGACCAAGATGTAATAATACGTCCGCAAGTCGAATATCCTTTGCGCTTGCAAACACAAACTTGCAAAAATCTCAACAGCAGCCACGGCGGCGTTAAGGTTTTGGATTTCGAATGCTTACAGTAAGTACTCCAGATATAGAAATATCTATAAGATTATTAAATATCTATAAAAAATGCCAAAAATTAATAGAATGCAATTATTTTTGAAGGCTTATTGGTAATGAGAACTACCTGTTGTACCTATTGGCCGGGAAAGGGCCCGTGGCGGTGGCAATCAATGCGATCAAGTGGCAGAATTACTTAGGCGGAGTGATCCAGTATCACTGCAGTTCTCATTTTCTTTTAATGAACCATGCCGTGCAAATAGTCGGCTACGATTTGGAAGCGGAAATACCGCACTATATTGTGCGCAACTCATGGGGGACCGATTTCGGCGACAAAGGTTATTTGTATATTGCCATCGGCGACAATTTATGCGGGATAGCTAATGAAGTATCAGCAATTAATGTGTCATGAATCTGGAAACAGGTCCTTTGCTGCTCGAATCGCACCACGCTTAAACGACATTGCGACTTGTCCCAAAACCAGCTTTGATTTATTATTCACGTTATGTATCAATGTACTAAGAACAACAATTGTTAGTTTGTGATAAAGTTTTGTTAAAAATTATTAAAAATTCTCCAACGTTTATACTGTTTGAAGGCATTTTTTAAGTGGAATAAATTTTTTTATAGTTGTAGTTGTACCTAAAATTTCCACCTTTTTTTTTTGCAGAATTTGTGTAAATTTTAACTAAAAATAATTTTAGTTCTTAGTGCTAATATTTTCTATTATTAATAAAACAAAATCAATTTTAAATATTGTTTTTACGATTTTATTTTGTACCATGAAAAGTTTTATAAGTATTTTAATGTTTTTAACCATGAAATGATTTAATTGGATAATAAAAAAGAGTTATTTAATAAAATTCTGTAATCAATACATATAGGGATGACAACGAAACTGGGCTCACTCCTTTCATTTATTTATTTAAAACCATTTTTTTTGTATGAAAATGTACACATTTATATTTGACATAATTTCAAATTAATTGACAAAAAATCATATTTTGAACCAGTAAAAATTTATCAGCAAATGCCCCTACTTTTTAATATAATAATATTTATTGAAACAAAGAGTTATAATGAGCTAACGACCCTAGTCGGTCTTTCTGTTCATGGAAAGAAAGACATATTTTGTTATAAATTTTCATAATATTCGTGTTTCTTTAAGACGTTTTTTGTTTTGTTGTCGGTTGGCCCGTTTTAAGCACTGGCTTTTTTTTAAATGGTCCACTTTTCTTCCTTGTTTTTAAACCTAACTTTCAATTCCTTTTGTTTAATTGCGATTTCTACCACGTTCGTTATTTGGTGTAACAGATTATTTGGTACGTTACACAGGGTGTTTTCTTTAATTGTCCGGTTAACTGATGTGGGAGAAATATTTTAAATAGAGCAGTTTTTAGTTTCGATATCTTAATTACTCTCAAGGCCCTATTTAACCAAAATATTTTCAGCACTTTACCACTTCCGGTTATGCCTGAAGTTGATATTAACATCGATATTTCAAATAGGGCACAGTAATTTTCGTTTCATATTTCGATTCATTTTTAAAAATAAAGACGATTTTGTAAAAAAAGATTTTTCTTATTAGGTCTACTTTTCAAGATAAAGCCGACTTCCGGATATTTTTGTAAAAATTGTTGTCTCACGAAAAAAATCATATCTTTTGCAATTTCAACAATAATTAAATAATTCTTTTTAATAATTATTACTGAAATGTGTACGCTTACTTTAACTTAAAAAAAAAATTATATATTGCACAAGGTGCTCGAGAAAAATTCTGAAAAAATAACATTTTAAAACCAAAATAAGTTCTTTTTTTCAAATGAAACTACTCAACTTTTTCTTAATATAAGATTTATATTCACCTACATATAAGAAAAATTTAATCGTTCTCCCAAAACAGTTAACCAGCCAATTAAAAAAACACTTTGAATAGTTGGTTATTTGAGTGTCTAATCTTGGTTATTGTCGTAAAAGCAAATCTTTCTCCAACAAAGAGAAGGTAAAAAATAAGAAGGCAGTGAATGGGTTTTAGATTAATCTTTTTTTTAAGCAAACAGTTATTAAAATATTATTTTATTTTATTTTAGGAATTATTCTTTTATTATCTTGTATTTTATTTTAAATAAGGTTTGTGTATTGTTAAATTTGTTAATGTTAGTAATCATTGATGATTGCTGTAACTCTTGGGAGCGAAAGGGTTGTTTTTAGAATTTTGTAGGTGTTTTTACAAATTTAGCTAACTTTCTTGTATTTTTTTTTCAAATAAGAAATATCGACCATTTAGATAGAGCTTCTTTGGTTGAAATGGAAGTTTTATTTCATACTGATATTTATTATGCTAAATCAACCGGACAAAACAAGTAATACCATAACAAAAATTGCACTTGAAAATGGTCATTAGTAATAATTTGTACCTTAAGAAGTTGAATCAGAAGTTTTTTTTATCTTATTCTGATACATGGACCATTTTTTTAGTTTAATTTAAAGCACTTTTAACACTGAAATAATGATGGAAATACTTTTCGACAAACAAGCAATGTTACGGAAAATTTAAAATTTTACCATTGCAATTAGTACACAATTCTTTTTTCTGAATGAAATATAACCATTTTTGAGTGATTTTTTAATTATTTTTTTAATGAAAATTAAATTTCAACTTTTTGGCATTCTTCAAGTGTCTGTTTTGTTTACTTTGGTTGAAAATCGTAAAGCTTTTTCTTTGAAGAAAAGAAAGGATTTGAGATATATAAAGAGTGAGCAATCTTACTGTGACTAACTTCGTACAAATCAATATTTTCTGTCAAAAAAAAAAAAAAAAACTATCTAACCAATTTTAAAAATAAAATAAAAACTTTCTGCACTTACCTTGCATCGAATTACCTTTTTGCATGTAGTTTGTAACTATACTTTTTGAAATCCTTATATTACATACCTTAGCGGTCCCTACATCCTCAAAAAGTTTCCTAAGCTCAACTGAAAAGAAAAACCGTTGCAAATCGAGCTGAAACATGAACGCAAAGTGCGCCATTTTGCATGCACCGTAAAATCCAAAAAGAACAAATGTTCTTAAACATTGTATAGTATAAAAACAAACGATTGAATATTCAAGCAAACAGAATGCTTTATTAGATACACTACTGCAATAAATACACGCTTGTAACAAACTGATATGACTTAATCATCAAATATTGTACTCAATTACACAGTATTTCAATTAGTCGTAAAATTAATAATACAATAATATAATATGTAATATATAATATAAAATAAATTAATAAAATATCATCGTTAATGGTCAAATTTAGTTAATAACGAGATGATTGTGTTGTTGGAACTTGACAAGTTTGTTCTTTTTTTTATTTTTTTGTAATCTTTTACATGTATGTAGTTGTAGACATTATTATATACTTTACACGCTAAACTTTACAGTTTAATCGGTCGCAAACTCTTCTTCGAGAGCAAGACGGCATCCAAACGGAATGAATATCTCATCCTTACATTTCGCCATCTTTCTCTCGTCATCTTTATCAATATTATTTTTGGGTATACGTAAGCTACAAGAGAGAGGGCGCGTGAAAACTGTTCGTCCTTTCGATACTTCGAAAAATCCTATACGAATCGATGCTCTTCACGCCCATTACCTTTTGCGCAGTGAATTTTTCGAATATACCTCGCTAATAACAAATCCAAATAACTTGGTCACTAAATATTATTAATAATAGTATATTGTAATATCGATGAAACTCCACAACATCTCTATATTAATATTAAATTACTTCGTAAAATTGACCTGAACTCTATTGACTAGGCACACTTAGTTTATATATAATAACAAGAAACTGTCCTATTAAAAATAGAAACTTCCGACAATAAAATCAAACAGGCATATCTTCCAAATGATAAATCAAACCCGGTATTATATAAAATTTCAGCATTTTCTTTTTTCTTTTTTTTTTCTTTTTTCGGTTTTCCATTTCTCATTTCTTTTATTTTTTTCATTGATTTTTTTTAAATTGTTTTTTGTAATCCGGAGTGTGAAAAACTTTGCTCACTTTTCTTTTTTTCTTGACTTTTAAAAATACTTTTAATTTCTCATACTTTTTTTATAATTATCATTAATTATTATGACAACATGTAAATCATCAAGATATCTATATTCATATTGTAACAGGACCAACAGTGTATACATGGAATGCTTAGCTTAGCCAGATAATGTGCTCCAATATAATCAAGTGACATTCACACCATATAAATGTTAATAACGATCATTATTATCATTTGTATTATTATCAAAATAAACTTATATCTGTCTCAAGTATTTTTTTTTTTGGTTGTCTGTCTGTTTAAGTGTTGCAAGTATCTTCCTATTTGTTTCTGGTATTGGTTTTCTCAATTTTCCCACAGCGCAAATTTTCAGCGCTGTTTTTTTTTCACATTTTTGCAGCTTTTCAGCAGAAAATTTCCGTGTCATATGTATTTTGTGTTTGCTACGTTATTCATACTTGGAATGTAATACGTGTGTATAGTAAATGTAACATCATTATTACTATTTTAGTCATTAATATAGTATCCAAAAAAGGGAAAAACTTAAAGACGCTTATTTAACCGTATTTTTTGTATCGCATTTTACGTCAACATTTTCATTTTTTTTTTTTGATTTTAACAACTTTGAAAATACTATGATTACTTTTGGAATTTCTCAGTTAGTATATAGTTTTTTTTTTTAGTCAATAATGTATATAAGTAGTTATTATCAGTAAGTAATAAGATATAAGTTTAGTAGCCAACAAGTGGATATCTATATATCAACATTATTGTCCACTGCCGCATTACAATAATAATAATTAGGTAATAATAGCAATTAATAGCAAGTGTAGTTTTTTTCTTCTTCTTCTTTAAAGATACTTATTACATTAGAATATTATTATTAAGGAAAACAAATCATGGTCCTGTTTCATCAATCTTATTTTATTTTTATTTTTTATATGTTTCTTCACTTTTTCGTATCAATAATAATAATAATAATAATAGTGGCAATAAGTTACGGAAACAATATAAATTTGAAAGAGATGAATACAGTGGATTTGTTTCATTAAATTTAATTCACTTGTTGCATTTTTTTTTTGCATTTTCTCTGCGCGCTTTTGTGTCAGTGTTATTGAAATTTTTGGTTATTTGCGAAAAATTCCATTGGTCATATGGTGCATGCAAATGTAGGCCCACAATTCATTTATAACAACAATTAACCATCGACCATTATACATATGTTCAAGACCCCACTAAGAACTGTACAGAGGAAGAATTATCAAGCGGTCATCAAACTGTTCGTAGTCTCAATTTTTTTTTTTTCATTTTAAACGTTACAATTTAACAAACGTAGCTCAAAAATATATATATTATATGTATTATGTATATTGCCGTGATTAATTTTGCAGTTTCTTATATATATATATATATATATATATATTATATATACATAGACAATACATCAGTCTTACAGTTGAGAAAAAGTATAATTCATTTTAACTCTTTTGTTGTTGTTTTTTGGTATTTCTATTTATAGTTTTTCCAAATTTTTTCTTTTTAATTCTTAGTAAAATGACAAATGACGGGATCCTCGCTTCGGGAACCAACAGCAGCTTCGACAGTTCAATTGGGTGCAATTAACAATTACTACAACACATCAGATATTCGCAGCAGTGTTATTGGAAGACGAAGCGGAGGACCCTCTGTTCTTGTCGCATGCACTTTCTTCGTATCTATTATATTTTGTGTGTGTTTCAATACCTTTCAATATCATCATCGATATATAGCAATAGATAATAGGTATGGTTGCATTATTAATGCGAGAACAGAAGAAGAAGCAAATGAAGCACGCCAAAAAGCAGCAAGCATCGTTTCAATCCTAATGTTTGTTTGTATAATAATAGTTGTACCGACTACGGTAAAATGTTTAGAAGCACATTATCAGGGGGACACCATGCGAGTTATCATTATTTTTATTATTTAAACGTACGTCAGTTTATTCAGAATAGAGCTTATGTAGCCATCAGCAGGATATGTCGATCGGTTAGCTATAAACATGTGCAGGAAAACTTTTCGCTTTTACATAATGTAGGTATATATCAAATATATAGAATCCGCGATTTGTCAGCGCGACCTATGGCAGGAACAGTGACGGACAAAGCTACTACGCTATATAATTAATTCATAATTGTTAATTAGTTAATTTAAAAGGGGGGCAAATGGGGGGATTGCAGCCGGCTGTCGCTTGTGGGACCGCAAGGATGCAATCCATGGAGCGCAAAGAATGATCCTGGCGGCCGAAAAGCACAAGCGATCTTTCTCTTTTCTAATACTGTTTGTTTGGTTTTTTTTTTTTCATTTCTTTTTCGGAGCTACTAGTTTTACATGACATGGATATTAGAATCGTTGGATTTAGGTGAGTGTGCAATTCTTCACAACAATTTTTAGCATAACTGTCTTCTCAGTTCTAACAAACACCTACGTACTAAGTTAACTTATTTAATTTAATAATAAAATGCGGTAGTAGTTAGTAATGAATTAATCCACGTCGCCGCGTAATTGGCGACGAATGCACTCGCACAATAAAGTATTGTTAGTAATATTATTATTATTATTATTAAGTATTAGGACGTAGAAAGCACATAAAAATACATATCGTTACGATTACCATTAATTAAAGATATATATATATATATATATATATATTTGATATAAAACGACTAGACTAGATTAGTAAGTATGTGATATACTTGATAAGCAGCTACTTTTTGGTCGGTGGCACGGGCCGCGCTTGCTTTGGTCCGCGAGTTCCAGCCAACAAGCAAGGAGATTTTTTTTTTTACTTTTTTTTTCTTTTGGTGTAATCAGTACAGTCACATAATAGTATTATTATTATTATTATTATTAAGTACACATACAAGAGTATATTTCACATATATAATTCTTAACTTTCATATAGGTGTAGATTACCGCTTAGGTGTTTCCTCCATATTTCATTTTTTTTTAAGTTTTTTTTTTTTGGTTTTGTTTTTATTATTTGTTTGGTGTTCGTTTTAATTATTTAATATGAGTACATATTATTATGCAAAATGAAAAACACCGTGCGCGCTTGGAATGATGAAGAAAGCTCTCTAGAACTAAAACGTTCAGTTTAGAAATGACTTACGAGGGCAGTTGGATATACAGAGTGGATACTAAAGATGGACATTAGAAGATTTCTCAGTTTTAATTTTTAAATTTGATTTTAAATTATCATTAAGAAAATGTGCATTGGGTTTTGGGATAATGCAATATTTTTAAATTTATGCTGAACAATTTCAGATTCCATCACTTTTTTTATATTTTAATATTTTTAATAGAATAAACAATTAAATGAATGATTTAATGTCCAACTTCAGTATCCGCACGTATAATGAGTATGTAGTAAGTGCTTTAACAATATACGGAAATGCGCGTTTCAAAAAATACTCACTTCTTAACAATTTTCCTCAATGGTTTTCCTTCATTTTCGGAAATCATTATTGGACGCGAAAAAGACAAGCGACACTTGGGTATAGTGCGAAAAGTTGTTTTTATGTAGTTTTATTTAATGATGAACGATGATATCAACTTTTTTTTTTTTTTTTGGGTCTGGGAAGGCATTTCCGATAATCACAGTCTGTTAAGAGGTTCTGTCGAGCGCAATACCGGGATTTTTCTTCTCATATTACTTTATTATTATTATACAATATTTTAACAAATGCGTGATAATCTGTTTTTCTCCATTTCTTTTTTTTAGGTGCTAGGATAATGTGTGACGTGACAAAGAGGGATAATATAATAATGTATAATTAACAGTGTGCACAACAACAGTGTCTCACAACATGAGCAAATTTTGAAAGAGAGGAAAGAATCGGAAAATGTAATAGTTAGTTGGTAAAGAACAAAATCAACTTTGATGCGTTTCTCCTTTCGTCAACAATTGTGCGAATAAAATGACCCAATCAGCGTCATCTTCATAGCAAATGATATATGTATTACAAGGTGAGTTATGTGATGATGATGATGATGATTTTCCTTTTTTCATTTATGGAGCATGAGAGACTTTTACTTATTTCGAATTTTCATATTCTTTTTTTTTTTCATCAGCTTTTTTGGTGAAATTTTATTATGTAAGTAGTAGTAAATATTTCACGAGGGTAATATAGATAGATAAATGTTCCCTAGAGTAATTGACATGAAGGTAAACGCAACATATTGAAGTGACAGGTCGATGAGTGTCCCGACGCGGTGCATTTTGTTTTGTATTTTTTAATTAATAATATATATAATTCCTTGAAATATTTTTTGCTTTTGTTTTTTGCTTTACACTCCACTGGTACGGACGGTTTATTGGTTCTTTAAGTACTGCTTTTATAGATCAAGAACACTAATAAAACTCGAAGCACATACGAGGTATGTATGCGAACACGAAGAAGAACAAGTAGTGAAAAAAAGGAAAAGGAAAAGAAATAAGTCGTTCGGGACGCTCCAACGACTGCATTTATCACCGAGTTCGTTTTACCAGAAGAAATGTGTTGTTGTTCTCGAATCAGTCTTACCGAAAAATGCTAACAATAAAGAGTGCGGCCTCAAACACCCATCGAATTCTTGGTCCGCACTAATAGACTGCTGCTTGTTTTTCATTTTGATAATACATCATATAGTATCAGTTATCAGTATAGTAATAAATATAGTATTTCATCATTATTATTATTTAAATGTTTAACTCCTAATTAACATTACGTGACTAATCAATCGAACCTTATACAATATAATGACTATGATACCATAAAATCACACATGCCTATAACTATCAAGTATAGTTTATAGGATCTGCTTATAGTTGGGCCCCAGGAAGATTGTTCAAATAAGAAGCTGCTTGTTCTTGCAGAGATTATCGTCTCACTTAAACGCTAAGAGTATAAAAGTCGGACGGACTGCTCCGTCTTTCGACTAGCTTGCGCTTTGCTTACACATATTACCAGAGTCCAGACTGCGGGAAGTAGTAGTAGTAGTGGACGTGTTACCAAGAAGATGAAGCAGTCCGTCCGAATGTATGTTCAGCGGAGAATACATTAGTCGTCAAACTTTACAACAATTGCAACAGCAGCATCAGCAGCAGCAAACGGAAAAAGTCGCAGCAGTTGGCACTACATTCGTGATTGTTCTTTTTTCAAAAGACTACAGAAACAAAACGAAAAGAAACACATTCGAGAAACACACCTCAGAGACGTGCACCTACTTACGAGAAAAAAAAAAAAAATGAAAAAAAAAACGCAACTCTACACAAACTAAAGAAAAACACAAAAACAAAAGAATTACAATCAATGTTGTTATATAACTCGAAGGACCAAATTGGGGGCTGTAGAATAGTTGTTAGTACTTTGCGGTTCTTTCGCTAGTTAGTAATATCAAAGAGAAATAATGAAATCGTCGTCGGAATAAATAATAAACGTGTTCTTATAATGAAAACTGCAGAACTGGTATTATTAATTAAAAAAGCACTTTACAACAAAAATTCAAAAACAAAACAATGTACATTTAATTTAAGAACAATTTATCATTAAAACTAATATAATAATAATAATAACAACAAAGTATAAAAAACTGATTAAATGGATTTTTTACGATAATAATAATAATAATAATAATAAATTTCTTAAGCGGCCCGAGAGGCCGTTATCGGTTTTATGTAATAATAATAAAAAAAATCGTCGGTGTCGATCCGAGGCAGTCTTGAGGAACAATATTATTAACGCGTCAAGCGCCAAGAGAAAAAAAAAATTAATAGTGTACTCTGGACACCAAAAACAACTACAACATTCATTTCATATACAGGGTACGAGGAGTGCATAGTTCACACGCACGCACATCGTAAACCTGTACAAAAAATATGCGACACATCGCCTGTGTGTGTGCTCTTCTTCGATAATAATTGTAAATATTAATAATGTATAAATGTGGATCGGAAAGACACCGAATCGGTGTGTGGCCGAGTAAGGCTCTCTCTTCGAAACCGCACGCAGTCATGTTGCCTTTAAATTAGGGGGACTACAAAAGTGTAAAAAATTCATTAAATAGAATGAGATCGCTGAGCCCCCGCGTTCTTGCGATCGCCTAGGCATTCATAGATTATATAACAACATAAATAATAATAATAAAAAAAGAGACATAAATAAAAAAAATCAAATAATGGTAAGTAGTGTATGTACGAATGTGATTGCCAAAGGGGTCAAGCCGAACCCGAACCGTTTGACCACACGATCTTCAAGCCAAAAAAATATAATAACGATAATAATAGTACATTGTTAATTACAACAACGAGTTCGCTTTGGCCCCCTACACACATTTTACATATAAATCTAAACGAGAATCCAACTAAATCAAAATCCTATCTAATAGTAATAGTGGTCGAAATATAATATTAATAATAATAATAATAATTATGTAATTTAATAATAATCAAGAGCGGTGCTTTTGAAAAGTAATTAAAAAAAAAGAGTCAATAACTTTCGCATGACATGCATGGTGTAAGCCCGCGCTCGCTATCTTAAACTTGGCAGCATTAACAAACAAATAATAATATTTTTTATATATTACTACTTACTACAACTAATAATAATAATCGAGAAAATAATAATAGTAATGGTGAAAATATTGCATGCACCATACGAAAAAAACGAAAAAAAAAAAAACGTTTTCGCGAACTTAAATAGAATAATAACAAAACTAGAAACTCAAACAAAAAATCAAAAAAGAGCGAAAAAAAATAATTTAGAGAAAAACCATTTTCTGACAATAGACGTTTTCTATAATGCATATGCATGATGTAATAGTGTGTGTGTGTGTGTGTGTGTGTGTGTACCTTTTTCGGGTAATTTTGGGCACGGCACATGGTGTCATACAGTGAGGATAATTAGTTTCAGCGGAGGCATCGATCCTCATTCTTCGCGCGCTTGCTTCTTCTTCTCGGTATTGGGAGCAGAAGAGTTGGGTGGTTACTACTGTATGTAGAATCGATGCCCACGATGAGGTTTTCACACAAACGTTTTTTTTTTTCTTCATAATTATTAGTTTTACATGTACATATTATTATAGAGCTACGATATAGTTCGAGGGTGACTAGGGGTAGCTAACAACGCGGCTTCCCGCAAAAACAACAACGCGCTATGCTACGGACATTCACAACACCATACACTCATATTAAAATATAGATATATCATATTTGTTAATCATATTATTATTATTATTATGGAAATTTGATGATCAATTTTAACAATGGCCCAGGCACCGCTAACAAACTTTCGCGTTTTCTTTCGTGGAAAAAAACATTTACCATTCTTAATCCCTGTTTTTAGTTTTATTTTATTTTTTTAATTTTTCGGTTACTTATTTGCTCTCTTTGCTCAATTTAACAGCAAGAGCTAGTTGTTTCAAGAATTTGTTTTTCATTTTTTGGTCGTTGGGCCTCTTTTTTTGTTTGTTTGTTTCAAATAGGCAAATACATAAAGCAGCATTCGTTAATGACAATTTTTAACTTGTTCAAAAAACATTTTTCGTACAATATTTAAAAATATCAACGTTTAGAAAAGTATTAAAAGTATGTGTATGGGGGGGATGATGGTTGGGACACGCGGGTCGTAAATGAATCATCAAAAAATCGACGACGGATTCGGCCGTTCCTTTAAAAATGCATCAACAAAAAGTGTAGGGAACGGTCCTATGAATCGCGCGACGTCTTTCATAACAAAGAATAAGTAGTAATATATAATATTAATAATACCCACTTTTTGAAATGAACGATACAGAAAGCCTCAACTAATACTACGATCGTTCGCATATTGTTGTGTCTCTCTCTTTCTCTCTCGCAATATTCGTTTGTCTTCTTAATTATTCCGCGTTACGTACAAACCGTTTTTGCTTTTTTTCAATATGCAATTTTGCAGTTTTTTTTTTCTGACTTGTTGCTTAAGCGACGATACTGTAATCGGAGCAGAGAAGATTGGGGGGGGGGACATATTTAGAGGACCATTGGAGGCACCTGCACGTAACGATAAATGTACAGGCGATAATCCTTACTGGCCAGGACCACGGAGCCGTCGTCCATAAGCGCCACGTCGAAGCACTGAGCGTGTTTTACCTTACTCTCCAAGGCGGACACCAATTGACCGTCTTGCGTGAAAATGGTGAGATTAAAGTTGTTGTGATTGTCGGCGATGAGGATTTCGCCAGCGGCGTTAATGCCGACGCCGATCGGATAGTTGGTGATTCCCTCGCCGCCGATCTGACGCAGAAACAGTCCTTCGTAGCTGAAGACCTTGACACAGTGGGCGCGATTGTCGCTGATGAAAATCTCTTGTTTGTCGTTGACGACCACTCCGTTAGGGAACTCCAAATGCTTCGAGCAGCCGAATTTCTGCAAGACGGCGCCCGTCTGATCGAAGATGATCACGCGCATCACCTTGCATTCGACGACCACGATGCGACCCTTGTTATCGACGGTCACTCCCCTGGGATGTTGAAGTATATTGGCCCCGAATTTCCGTACGAACTGTCCGTACTGGTTGTAGATTTGAATTTGGTGCGTGGGAGAGCGTTCGGTGACGATAATGTCGCCGGAAGTGCGCACTACGGCAACGCGATTCGGGTAGAGCAGTTGGCCGTCTCGTTTGCCGCACTCGCCGAACTGGAATTTGAATCGGCCCTCCTTGTCGAAGATCTGGATGCGATGGTTATTGGTGTCGGCCACGATGATGTCGTTTTGTGCATTGACGGCAACACCACTCGGTTCGGTGAACTGTCCTTCCATTACGCCGAACTCGCCGAATTTGCAATGATAAATCATCTTTTGGCGTTTGATTTGCGATTTCGGTGGGAAAATTGTGGTCGGCATGAGTTTCGATGTAATGTCGAACTCGCTCGAGTTGACGGCACTCGACAAAGAATACGGATCGGAGACCCCGTTTTGGAAAATGCTGTCACTGCCACCGTTGGACCATTTCTCGTACGAATTGATTCCGTTTAAATTCATGTCACCGACAGTGGTCGAGAATAGACCCAAACTGTGCACGGTATTGAATCTCTTGGTGATTAAGTTCGACTCGAACGGTGATGTCGATTGACTCGAACCCGATATGGAGAACGGACAATGGATGCCTCCGTTCAGACTTCCGGAGCTGCCGTTGACGCTGCTGCCGCTCGAGGAGGAGCCTCCCCCAGTCGGTCGGGCAATGGGTGGCTGCTTGCTCGGTCCGACAGCTACTTCAGAGTTGGAGCGCACGTAACCGAAGGTATTGCGGACTCCAACTTGAATGGCCTGATAATTTGACACGAATTCTAATTCACAAGCTTGCTGCACACTCTGGTCAACGTTGAAACCAAGCAGACTCTGCAATTTGCTATCTAATAATTTTCGGCACATGATAATTTCGATAACACTCGCACACTTGTTCAACTTGTCTACGAATTCGCAAGTTTTGTAGATGTTGTCTACCGTGTCCTGTCCCTTCTGGGTGGCAACGCCCAAAGCGATCTGTTTCGCCGAGAACACGCTCTCGAGCTCTTTGAGCAATTCCTGTTTTCTCTCGTCGAGCATCGACCGGTAGAAGTGGAAAGTGTCGGAGATCTCGTTCTGTGCTTTGTGATATTGCACCTGGAGTCTACTGGAAGCGTGCTCCACGTTCTTCAACACGTTCTTGATATCGGTAGCCTTGGTTTTGGCTTCCTGGATGGCATGCGAGATGGCCTCGATTTGCTTGGGGGCGGCTTCATTGATATGTTCCCATTCGTGCAGTCCGGACGGGTGCTCCATGGTTACGCAGTCCTTGCAGATGGGCACCGCACAGGTACGACAATAATACTTCAATATCTCGCTCTTATGCTTTGGACACAGCATGGTCTTTTCGCCGTTCGTGAATGTGGTGGCGCACGTGCCGTTGTTAGTGGTGAGGCCGTTGTTCTTGTTGTGCTGTTGTTCCTCCTTGATGTCCAAGTTGAGGACGCGATGGCCCTCGAAACAGTGCATGAACTGATGCGCCATGACGCAGTTTGCGCACAGGTAATTGGCACAGTCGACGCAACGTGCGATCGCGTCTAGTTTCTTTGTTTTGCAGCCGGTGCAACGGAAAGCGTGCGAATTTATGATATTCTCGCTGCTCTCGGTCGTACTACTGGTCGAGAGAAGGTTGTTGAAGATGCCTTCGATCGAATCAATCTGGCACTTGGGGCAGCAGTATTTGTTCTTCTCGTAACAATTGTTGCAAATATTGTGGAAGCAGGGCAATAGTTTCGTGTCCGCGGCGGAATCGCAAATCAAACACTGTCCTGAACTTAGATCGTTGTCTCTTTCGGCGGAGTCGCTCACAGGAGGAGATGATCCGCTAACGGTCAACGGAGAATCGGCCAACGACGACAAAGACAAATAATCGGCGTGATCTCCAAAAGATCCAATTGAATTAGCTCTCGGTAATGATTCAATAGAAGGAGCCGGTGATGCCATTTTCAATTAACCGTCATCCCTGCAACAACAGAAAAAAATAGTACGTTAGTAGAGAAAACGAACAAATCCATCAACTTAATAATATTATCATCCTTCACAAATCGACTCAAATAATTCTTCCCGGGATCTCGACAACGCATCGAGAGCAGCCAACAGCGAACCGACGAATGGTAAGCGAGCGAGAGCAAGCATTGCAATCGGAGCAATGGCTCATTTTCATTCGCGTCACGTTTGCCAGTCAATTGTATTGGCAGACAGACAATGTTACTAAACGACAACGGCACACATGTTGTGTCTATTTCGCCCACGCTATACAAATCTCCACGAATTCGTTCAATCGGATGGATTACGAAAACTGTACATAACTGCATTGTTCTGCGAACAAAAAAAAAAATTGTTCGTGCTCATTGAAGTAACAATTATAAAAAGAAAAATTGCCGCCGCCGCCGCCGCCGTCATTCTCTCTTTCTATGAGCCTACAACACCTTATTAATTATCTGCAAGTCTAGACACTTGCTTCTAATAAGTTCGAAGCCCTTTATAAATAAAGTAAGAGCAAGTCTGGAGGCTAGTAGGTTTGTATTAGTGTGCATGACTCTTGTGTTTCATTTGTGAGGGGGATGGATGCACATAGTTGTGTAGGTGAAAGCGCAGCGCGTGATGTAGTGGCGACAGAACGGGAACGAGGGGGTGGATGGATGCATTGGCTGTCAATTCGTGGGGGTGAAGTGTTTAGACAAGACTTGGTGGGGTCGGCGATGGCGATCGATGTGCAGAGAGACCGACGAGGGGACCGTTACCATAGCGACCGGTGAGGGTTGCAACCCCAACTTGAATTATTGCTGCAACAAGGTGGCTGACTGGGGGCTAGACGACGCTATCGTCCTCGCTCGCTGCCGTTCACTACTAGCACTAGCTAGACCGCCGCTTGTTTTGTGTTTCGTTCGCGGCGCGCATTACTTTCACATGCACCGCGGCGGCGATTTAAGAAATGCGTGTCGTCGTGTCGCATTGCACCACCACCACAAACAACAACGACGACGGCACCGCGCATTGTTGGCGGTGCTTGTCCCCAGTGTCTGCTGTGTAGGTGTGTGTTTGTATGCGCGGCTGGACGGCAGCAGCAGCAGCGGCAGCGGCCGCAGCAGCAGCATCAGACGCTCAAAGTCGTCGCTCGATAATAGAGGGTATCGAACCGATACACACCGCGAGGAAGTCCAACCTGTTGCCAGGGACAGTCTGGTTCGAAACGGCTAGACTATTATTATATGTATACCTATGCCAGAAGAGAGGAATTCCTTTGTCTAATTTCTATTCAATCTACTACTACAACTATCCATCCACTGGTTTTATCCTCGTCCGTCGACAAAATGGCCCATTGTTCATTCACATACAGGGTCAATGCTATCTCGAAAATATTTTGATTCCACCTCGCACATTTTAATCGCGTTCAATCCGAAGGATTTTTCCTGCCTTCACTTTTTATCTAAATCACATCATCTAAATCTTCCGTTTTTAATGCTTCTTTACGTCCTTAGAAAACTTCGATCTTCAGATTAACCATTGTTTATTCTTTAAGGATTCTTTAAGGTTGAAGCTTTTATCTGATGTATCTTTTCCATTGGAAATTTTAATAAACACCTCTATTATAACATTGCAATATTTAGATTAAGCGGTTCGGTAATCGTTTCGAAGACACAATTTTCTAATCATTTCTTATTTATGTGGTGCAATATGATATTTACAATATAGAATTACCCTACATTAAACCTTGATCCTTAGCAAATCTCCTTAAAATTTCTAATTTGCAATGATTTTTCAAGACTCTACCTCACACAAAAAAAACTTTGAAACTTTATATAAAGTTTCACTTTAAGTACGTTCATCCTGTACATTTTCACTGGCAAATGTGTAATTCGTAATTTGCATAGGCATTGCCCCAACTATTTGCTATTTCATATTATGTAGGTGATGTATTGCGCCACACAGCAAACACATCGGCAGAGTGGATATTAAGGGCAACGACCCTTGCAATTAAAGGATTGCGCACAAATTTCTCCACGCGTGGTGAATATATATCTGGCGGTTTTGTTAGAGATTATTAACATTTCGATGGAAAAATTCCACACCCCTACAAGAAGAGTTATCCCGCTTGAAATGCACCTAGCTAGCCCATGGTAAATGACTCCTCGCTGGGCGAGAAACCAGTTTTAGATCCCGCCGTTTCTTCACAAAATTACCACCACCGCCGTTTCCCGCGCGATTATATATTTTATTCAAGGCGCATTCCAACCGAATCAACCAACTCGTTTTCTATGAGGGAAACAATACAATGTATGCGCGGCACACCAACGGATCTCTCTCTCTCTCTCATTCTCTCTGCTCGTTTGTAATTACCGTTTCAGGCGCAACGAAATGAAAATATAATTCTAGCCTGCACAAATACACACACAAGTGAGCAAAATTCCATTTGTTTCGCTCGCAAATTACAGCTGGCAGTATTGCAAAACAAGCAAAACCCAAAAAAGACTTACACAAATTTTCCAAAACATACGATCGATACTCGTGAGTGAGTTGAAAACAATTTCCTATAGTTAGAAGACTTGGCAAGGAACACTGCACCAATATTTCCTTTTTTTCTTTTCTATTATATCACAATGTACTACGATCGATTAATGTTTAACATAAGTAAAGAAACAAATCGATAACGACAGTTAAATTACAAAAATTACGCTATCAATACAATAACAATAGAACGCACAAAAAGATCGGTCGAAACGCGCGCGCGACTTCCAACTCATAGCTGCTCCCGCTCGGTACTAAACTAGCCCTTCCAACAAAACAAGCATGGAGCCCTTAAACTTGGTCCTTCTGCACAACACTGTTGCAGCTGTTGGTAGAGTAGAGGGTAGAGAACGAGAAGTAGGGAGGATTGGCACACACGCACCACCGTATTATACATACTACCCCTCATACCTAGCTAGCTAGATCTACCTAGGCCGACACTGCTGCTGAGGGTTATTTAATACCGTTGGGTATTTCTAGTATGCTGTCCCAAGAGAGGAACGTTCTCTGTAGACTCTTTGTGTTTGACTTAACCTGTCATTGCTTGGTAATAATTGATGTAATTGAATATGGTCGCTGCGAGAAATAAGTTTTAAGTTTGGTACCGGGTACCCGGAACCAGAAGACAAAAAAAAAACAACGAGCAGTTTTATCCTACAACACGTAGCTGATCTACCAGCAGCAACAGCAAATCGCCCGCATCTTCACCAACTAACTCTCGCTCACTTTTCTACATTCCCAATCTTTTCACTCCGAACTTCTTCAACAGCTAATAATACATGTTGACGTGCTTGTCCATCTCTTTCTCTCTCTGCGGGTAAATCTGTGGCGTGCATGCAATTGAAAGGAGTGAATGAACCTGGAGAGCAAATTTTCCACGAAAAAGATAAGAGAATTCACGACACGGAAATGCATGCCAACCTTTATACTTTTCAAGAGCAGAATACTAAAATTTACCTGAGCTTTTACCGAGAAAAATATGTTTGCACACACTTTTAGACTTTCTTCTGTTTAATATTATTGCTGCTGCTGCTGCTGCTGCTTTGGCGAATATTTTCAGGGGCGCACAGGGTGCGATTAGGACTTCTTAACGGAACGCGCACGAAGGGAAATGCACTAAGTCTCCAAGAGTTAAGTGGTTCTAATTGTTGAGTTGCAGTCCCTATGCGATCGCCTGCACGGCCCCAGAAAAAAAAAATGCAAGAATGCACAGCCTCTTTGTGTCCCCCATTGTAAGAAATTACCCTAAAAGCCCTCATGCACTTTATTAATCGTGAGAAAACTGTGGTATGGGTTAAATTTGTACTTGTAACATATATATCGTACCAATGTGTGGGAGGTGGCGTTCCAATCAATCAATTTTTCGCAAGTACAACAAATTTGTTAAGGAGAGAACAAAATGAACAAATACAAAGTTAGTTTGATGTTATTTTTTTTTTTATAAATTTTAAAATCAATAACAGACAGTTAATTTAAAATGTTACACGACGTTCTAAACCAAGCCATTCAAACTGCATTCGAAACAAGGGTCTAAATTATGACATTAATGCACTTTTTATTAATCGTGAGAAAATCGAGGAGCGCGCGTCCGCGTATCATCATTGTTTCGATTGTGAGTGAACGTGGGTGTGAATTGTGAATGCAACACTGGAGGAAGAAATTAAGCGTGCTACTAAATGGGGACAACGAAAAGCACCCTTTTAATATACACACACACACACGACGAGCATTAATCATCGCTTTGTATCACTTTCGATGCGATGCGACCGTGGCCCTTTTAAAACAAATGAAACCAAACATGTTTTATCGATATACTCGTAGTAGTGATGCTCCATGTCGAGCAAAAGCAGCAGCATTAAACACCCGTTGCGCTGGGGGACGACACGGCTGGACCTCTTTTTCTCTCTCTCCGCACAGCAGCAGCGGCAGCAGCAGTATGGGCGCGCTCGGAAACCGGAGTTATTATTTTTTATGATACAATACTAGAGCACATTGTTTCCGGTTATTGGCCAGGTGTAGCTTAAAAGGTGGTAGGAAGCGAGGGCGCACCCTTTAATTAATTTTCGCCATTCAACGACGACTAACGACGACGGAGTCGTTGAAGAAGAAAAAAAACAAGCACGAGTAACGATTTTCGAAATGAAAAAATTACGTTACAATGCATTGTGAAAAAACATCCGACGCATCCGCAACCGCAAATTGTGCGTACCGTTCATACCTATCTCAGCTGTGCGTATGCGTTCATTTGTGTGCGTGTGTTTGCGGCAGTATTTCTTTGTTTCTCGGGGCGGCATGGAAGGCGAAGGGAACCATGCGCATTGCGCACACCGAAACGCACACTCGTCGTCGCACCGGAAATGGCAGACTCGAACGGAGATTTCCGCTCTCTGCATCGTAAAGTTAAACGCTGATAACAGCGGCAGATAAGCGCGTGCGTTTTTCCAACAACTACGCCATCAAATGCAATCGCAGTGCTCTCGAAAAATCTCAATCGGTTTTTCGTCTCTTTGCACACTTTCACTTTCGAAAGTTTTAAACACATATATCTATCTATCTGTACACACACACACACATACATAGATTTTAAAAGTGTGTTCCTCCCGCGCACTCAAAAAAAAAACGACTAGCTAGCTTGCTAGACGATGTTATGTACACTCACTTACATAGGACCGTTACATCATAATATAAATAGCTAGTTACGTTTTGCTTGCAAGACAAAAATTTCGCTATCCGAAGAAATTAGCCAATTAGTGTTTGCATAATTCGGAGCGATGCGCCGATGATATTTCGAGTTCGAGTTTATTTCCATCGCCATTGCCATCGCCATCGCCATGCCGCATTGCATTATTGGCTGGCTTGTTACAGTTTCGGCGTAGTTTAATTTGCAACCGAAATAAATCCATCCGATGTATAGAGAGAAGTTCGAATTGAAAACACGTTGCGCGCCGCAATAGAAATTACTCTCCCTCTCGCTCCATCATCAAGATCCCATTGTTTAGTCGCTGCTGGGAATTACGCAACTTCACATTTAAGTGAAAGTGTACATCTACCTTGATCCGTGTGTTGCATAAACTAGGCAATCTAATTGCGCTGAAAATTTTGCACACATTTTAAATACAATCACTTCAATTATCAATAAAATCCATCATTAACCCCGCGAACTACTTATAAACTTCCTATGTTTCAAGTTTCAATTTCGAAGGAATATATTTTGAAGTTAGTTTTATAGAACTACCTCCTAAAAAAACTGATTATTTCCTAACAATGGATGAAGAGTTATTTAACAAATCGGAAGCAAAGAGTGAAATGCAATAACATGGAATCAAATGAAATAGGAAATACATTCGGTGTACCCCAGGGGAGTGTCCTGGGGCCCCTACTNTAAAAATCTCCATAGAACAATTAGACATAAATATTAATAACTCAAAAATTGAAATAGTACATACAATTAAATACTTAGGATTTATGATTGATATATATCTTAACTTCAAAGACCACAACTCATATATTTGTAATAAAATCTCGCAAAAAATTGGAGTTTTGAGGCGATGTAGCCAGCACTTGACGGCATATACTAAACGTTTGATTTATAACACAATAATTCAACCACATTTCGTTTATTCGGCAACTGTAATATACTTAATGAATGATGAGGATCTAGACCGACTTCAACTATTGCAAAATAAAGGAATGCGCATAATATTAAATCGTGACAAAAGAGCGCCAATTAAAGATATGTTAAATGAATTAGATTGGTTAAATGTACGAAACCTGGCTCGTTTTCACATCCTACTATTCATTCACAAAATAACTCTAAACTTACTTCCATCTTATTTTAATTCTTTTTTAAGCAGCTTTAAAGACATCCACATTTATAACACCAGATATAGGAGTCACTTCACATTGCCACA